>JAIPMN010002625.1:0-12436 GCA_020650975.1 Apostichopus californicus | reverse complement strand
GGAATAAAAAATAGTAACTTTTGTTGGCCTATATGATATACGCTTGCTCTGGAAATTCCAGAGAAAAAGAACTTTGTATGAAGACGCTGAAAATTTTATAAGAGAAGAGTCCCACTTACTGTTACAATATCTCTATACATGTAATGTATTGAGATAACAACACCAACATTTAACACCAATTCTTAAAGATCTTCACTGGCTTAGAATTGCGGACAAAATCAATTAAAAAATTCTTGTCCTTGTGTTCAAAGCAAGGAATGGTTTAGCCCCAGTTTACCTACAAGAGCTTCTCCAAGAATATAGACCAAGCAGGGTGCTTCGTTCAAGCGTACAACATATGCTATCTGTTCCTACTGTTCGCACTTCCACCTATGGGGAACGTTGGTTTGCTAGATCAGCTCCACAGCTCTGGAACAGTCTCCCCTTACATCTGAAAACAATCCAGCATGTGTCAACTTTCCAGAAAGAACTCAAGACGTTCTTATTCATGAATGCGTATCCATTGTTTGATAACAGTTGTGCCCATTTTGGGTACTTTGCTCCTGCAGTTTTTTATTAACTGGATAAAAGCGCTTTACAAATTCTTATATTGTTATGATTATGATTATGATTATTATTATTATTATTATAGAGTACAAGAAGCTTATTGTATTTGGTGGAGGTGAAAATTCACTTGGGGTCACCAGGGGTCAAATTTTTAAACCCTTGTAAACATGATATCTCAAGAAAAGAAGCTTGGACAGATCCATATTTTGTATATAGGAGAACCTAATTGATGACAAAAAGCCTGTATTGTTTTTTGTGCAGGTCAAAGTTCACTTGGGGTCACCAGGAGTCAAATTATGAATCCTTGTCAACAAAATATCTCAAGGAGGAAAGCTTGGTTAGACCCTACATTTAGTGTGTGGAAGGTGTATCACATTAGTGCAAAAAAACTGATTGTTTTTGGTGGAGGTCAAAGATCATTTGGGATCACAGCCGGGATCATATTGTAAACACCTGGTAAACTTGATCTCTGCTGGGATAGATCTAATAGGCCTATGTGGTGTGTTGAGTGCACCACATTATTGGTATACCTGAGGCCTAGTGTGCTTTCCAACATATCAAAATTTATCTTACAACACCGACAATCTCCTACTAAAATATTACAGGCATCATCGAAACCTAAATGGCCTTTGGCATTCTGGTGTTTTCTGGCTTTTACCAACCAGTATGCGATGTTTATACAGAGTAACAATGGGACCGGGGATCAATTCAACTCTGCCATTTGGATGTACATTGTACAGGTTTATAGAGAAATGTGACAAGTATATTTCTACAAGCGATTGACATGCGATATTAATATCTTTGTTAAGAATCAAGTGACCACCATGATTTGAAGATGAGGGATCCGTTCTATTCATTTGTCGACACGCTCTACAATAGGTAAAATTCTTGAACGTTTAAGACTAAAAGTAGGTTTTTTAGTTATAAATTTGGACTTTTTCTGTGAACTTGGCGCAAACAGGTGTACTGTCATAACTTAACGTATCGAAACCAAAAAAACATATAGTCGCCTTGCCGACAACCAGGCGACAATACTGCTTTACATGATGTTTTAGATTATTGGCACCCAAAGTGGATGTCACGACCCCTTTACGGGTGCCAAAATGTTGTGGAGGGTCGCAAATAGTTCAGAAGGTAAAAAGAAATTGCCGATATTTGAGGGAAATGTCTAATCTATTGAACGTAGGGATTACATTATACTTCAAAAGTTGCAAAATATAAAACTGTTTTGCAACTAAGCACCTCGATTTACCAAACAAATTGTCAAGAGGGGGGGGGGGTACCTATTCACGTAGACCCCTTCCCGAGGCCACAACATTCGCCTCTTGGAGGTTGCCATATAATATAATATAATACAATATAACGCAATTGAAAGTGGTGGTACCCAAGCTGCCAAGCCAAAAAATAATGTTTGAGTACCAGGGTTTTAGATGAAATAGTCTTTGGTGTTGATTGTGAATCCAATAATATGAATGCGATCTACAATACAATAGTGTCCTAAGGTGTAATTCTTGCGTTACCCGCAGCATGGCATGTACATCGTGTCAACTCCACTGGAGGGTCTACTTTAAAGTACAATGCTACTGTATTGCACGAAACTACCCTGTAAATTTACAGTGTAGTTTCTTAATTGTCTTATGAGTTTGGATCATAGAAGCATTTCAGTAGATACCAGTTAGCCTATCGAGTCAGCAAATATGTATGCAATGAACTACATGCCTTAATCATTGAATTTCACTTACATATTTTGAGGAGGATCGTAAAGGAGGCAGTCGAGTGTTGAAGACTGTTTGTTACTGTATCATTATGTATAGACCTCCCCACTCTACGTGTTGGACATTCACATGGAGCAACGACCGAAAGTTTTATTGTGATCAAAAGCCGATAGCAAAACAAAGCAAGGTAATACTCGCATTGAAACCTGATCGTAGAGTGATTAACAAGATAACCAAAATGGTGTATATTATGTGTGAAAATAGGAAGTCAAACTTGTATGCCATGCACTTTGGGACAAATATAGCATATGATATAACTTTTGGTTATCTGATAAAACTTTATTTCAACCATCGTCGCTTAACATAATATGAATAGTTATACAAAAATGTGGGATAAAGTGTACCTTTAAGCAGCTTGAACCTAAAGAAATGATGAATGTAAATGATAAAATAGGTTGTGGGAAATCCAAAGAAGCTATAACTAGCTATAACTAGCTTATGTAAGAACAAAAGACAGATATAGGGAAAACAGACAAAAGGAAACATCAACAATCGACAATTACACTTAATATCAAATATCAAATTTATAATAAATTAGTCGCCGGTTGAATACTTTATAATTAGATAACGTTTAAGATGACATTTAAATGAGATAAGACTGGTTTTATTTTTAATGTTATCCGGCAGGGAATTCCATATTTTGGGGCCCATGTATTTAATAAAACGTTGGCTATATTTGAGACGATAAAAACGAGGGAGAAGGGTATCTTCGGATCGTAAATGATAGGCTGAATTGAATTTGATGAAGTAGTTGTTGCAACTATGAGGGAGCATATTATGAAGATATTGATAAATAAACGTAGCATTCTGGTGAGTAGTGATATCAAATACCGTTAATGTTCTCAATAAATATTAAAGAGGACTGGAATGAGAAAGATAGGAAGTACCGCAGATAATTCTGAGAACACGTTTCTGTAAAATATGAATCTTATTAACATAGGAAGGAAAGAAGAATCCCCATAGAGGTGTACCGTAGGAAATATATGGAAGAATTAGTGCTTTGTTAACAGAGAGTAAAGCTTCTTTCGGGAGGGAGTCTATCACTTTATATAGAATACCAGTACCTTTAGCTATTTAGTACAAACAGCATTACTGTGAGGAACCCATGCGAGTGCAGTATCTAAAATTACACCAAGGAATTTTGTAGAATGGGAGAAAGGTATTATGCAATCCTGAATAGCAATGCCTAAATCGTTAAGATTGAGTAATTTTGATGATGATGAAAAATTACACAATCAGATTTCTTAGCATTAAGATGAATCTTGTTAGCATTAAACCAGGTAATTACTTTAGGGATTTCAGTGTTAATATTATGTATAAGTTTGTTTCAGTCCTTTCCTTTAGATTATAATATATTCGTGTCATCAGCATACATGGTAAAGTTAAAATTGGTAGTGCAGTTAGGAAGATCATTAATGTAAATAATAAATAGTAATGGCCCTAGGATAGAGCCTTGAGGCACACCAGATTTAATTTCATCCAATGGAGAATGGTAGTTAGACGTAGATACAAACTGTCAACAAGAGTCACCGTAGGTCAACAGAGTTCAAATTCTGAGAATTTGCAAACACAGTTACTTCAAAATAATGATTGGATGAATTTTGTATTTGTTGTGTGGATCCAAGGTAGTAATTACGTCTTTTCGTATGATCGTATCTTGTGTTTGTTTACAGTAAATACATATACTTTACATCAGACGTGGTATAGGGAATCACGAAGCCTATTGAATTTCTGCTTTTTCCCCACAGCAATTAAGAAGCCAGCGGTTCCACAAAAGGATATACAACAGTTTACTTTGATGTCAAATTATCTACAATGTTTGTTCAAAAATGTCACAAACGGGCCGTGCGAATATTAAACAGTCCATAACTTGCAAAAGTAAACCGTTGATGAAGTTAACCTTTTTCCAATATATTTATAACTGAACTCTTAAGTTTCGTCCATAATAATTTGAATTCAGTCTGTCTCCTCGTGTAAACGGAAGCTAACTGCTCATGGTGACACATACAATCCACACGATTTTTCCTCGGTGGCGGACAATATAAAATCTTAGTATATAGTATTGATATATTATTGTTAGTAGTACCAAAATGCCGATAAAGTATGTATCACTTCACCATCTGAGTAAAGGGACCACAATTATCTTGTTTCCAAGTCACTCATCACTTACGGTACAAGGTATCAAATCTTTAAGTATGGAGACATTCAGGGCAGAAAAAAGGTCAACAAGTATATTTTCCCCACCTGTTCTTATTATTATATTTTTTATTACTTCTTTTATTTATGTTTTACTCCACCTGTATTTCTTTTTTTAACAGTTTATAATACATGAAGCAAATGGCATGAACGAGAACATAATAACATAGAAAAGGACTAATTTTGCCCGTCAAATTGAAATTAACACATAATTAGCAAAAATAACTTCACAACTTTCTCCTTATCGTGATGAAATCATACAAGAACATAACTGGCAACCTCTAAACATACATTAAATGCATCATTTACTAAATCAATGAAAACAATGTTCATGTAACATGTCATAGCCATTTGCAAACGAAATTTGCAAGAAAATTAACAGTTCTGCTTAAACATTTTCTTTATTAGCTGACATTTGTACAAAAGCACTGTACTATCGACCCTGTCCCGTTCAATAACCTTTTCAACTTTCAGATTGAAAGAAAAAACACGGTGGAAAAGATTACTATGAGACAAGGATTTATTGACCCTGTAGGAATATATAAAGCTCTTGTCGTTTAAAATGAAAAAATAAAATAAAATTACAAGCATCAACTCCCTATTTACACAAATGCCTGCATGGTTTATAACTATTGGTGACCGTAGTAGAAGAAAGTCGGGAATTAAATGTGAATAAAAATTGGAATAATACGAACCTGACATAAATTCAATTTAATTTGACACTAATATTGGTAAATCAAGGTTCATTGCTTTTAAGTCTGCATAAAATTGATTAAATGTAGGCATAATATGCAATCAAAGATTTCAGTTAATACTAGAAGAAAAACGTTGACAGATTTGGGCAACTTATAAAGCGCCACCATAGAGCGCCAGCCTTACACCCAAATACATACCGTACCTGATTTCTTCCTGCCCCACAAAATTATTTCCCCTATATTTGCAGTATATAGTTTGGCAAATGAGGACCAAAACCTTTATAGGAGCTTTAATGTGGTTGGACAGTGGTTTTACTATAAGTCTTATATAAGAAACCCTCAATAAATAATACAAGGTTGATAATCGTGTCAAAAGCCGGATAACGTCCACTTTGAATAGAATAGTGCAACTTATTTTTAAACTATTATCAGAGGGAATAAAAAAATGGGGGGGGGGAGGGAGATCCTCTCGGGTCAAAATGGTTTATTTTCTTTGTGACCTATGACAGAAGCATTAAATCTAATCATCATTTCGAAAGTTGCATTCACTTCCAACTAATATGTTGTTTGCGAGAAAGGTAAAGTAATCATCCTTTGTAAGAAAAGCGAATCGAAAACGAGCATGTGTCTTTCCAAAGGTGCCAATGATATTTGAATCTTATCAACGTTTCACTGCATCGTATATGATTTGGTGTAGCGTTCATAGTTTACCAGTAACGTGTTGAAAGTGAAAGGGGGTGTAGGTCCACTCATAAAGAAATAACATGAAAAACGTATGTTATTTTGAAATGGAATGCTTGATGCAAACACGGAGGAAACAAAACATCTCGATATACATGTATATGAAATGATATGCATTAGAATCATTGAAGTTATTATCGTGTCATTCATTACGTACTCTGTACGGGGTCAGCCCGATATTCATAAGGACCATTAGTCACAAGGGTCATTGTTCCTAAGGTCCGTTATTCATAATCGGAAAAAAAGGTTCGATATTCATAATAGCAATGAACCTTATGACTAATGGTCCTTATGAATATCGGGCTGACCCCTAAAATCATGTCAAGCAATAGGTTAAAATAACAGGTGAAATACAAAAAACAAAATCAAAGATGTCCTCGTTTACAGCACATTTAATTCTTTGCGATTTACGAGTGTTTCAAATGTTAATAAGCATGCCAAAGAACTGGCTTCTGGATCATAATGCGCTTGCTGGATAATCACATTTTCAATGAAATAGTTTACGATTAAGATAGATCGTCAGGCCTAGAGTCAGTAAAATTTCCCCAGAGAATCATATGCAACGTTAAACTAGTGCATAAACTATGCGAAAGGGTGGATATTAAACAGTTCAATTAATAAAATGCAGTTATTAAGGGACTCATATTAATCTCATATATATCTTATAAGATTCCGTCTCACTACTCCGGTAGTAACGGTGTTCTAAACCCTTCGAAGTGTGTATCCTGATGTCTAAAACCTTACAGAGTATCCATTAATATATACGTACATAACATCATCTCTGTGAGAAACTGAGTACAGTGGAAAGGTCTTCCATATAAGGTTTTCTGGCGACAAACCACAACACTTCAGCATAAATATATTATATATATCACTGCTCTTAATGCTTGGGCGAGGGAGCGGTTGGCGGGACGGTGGGGAAGTGGAGGGTGAATGCCCGGGGTACTTCAAGTACAATTTCGGAATATAACACAAAGTGATTAGGAAATAAGTTGTAAACTAGTTCGGTCCACTAGCATAGTCGGAAATGCTGTACTTGCAAACACCTGGGAGTTTTCTTTTGCAGACAAGGTCGTTCCACTTCCCGGGAGGTCCTCGGTTGATTTCCACGCAGTTCTCATTGCCATCTTTGTTGTTTGGGTCAGTAGGTTTCCAGTTGGTAAATGTAAACGGCGTGGTGTCACCATCTTTAATAACCCATTGAAACCCGTCTAGTTTAAAAGAGGAGAGAAAGAACGTTATAATATAATGGATAACAACACAGTCAGGGTTACTTTTCTTTTCTTTATTCTTGCTTTTATAGAAGGAGATTGTCCAGTGACAACTGAAGATGATTGCTGTAAACATTGCTGGAAACTTGGTTGTTAAGTCTGACCCACACATTAATATTCATGAGATGGGAATCACACACAATAGGGCATATCAACACATAATGGGGCATCTACCTACCAAGCATGACATTGACTCAACTTGTGTTTCTTGAGATATCGTGTTTATAAGCTGGCCGTACACACACACCTACACGTAGCCACCCACCCACTCACCCACCAACTCACCTACCCACACACACAATCTTGTTGTCCATTATATTAGACAACTGGTGATAGGAATTTCTTTTGTCCCTTGTCACCAGTTGTGAGGCCTAGACATGCCCGAAAATCCGCACACACACACGCCAGCACGATTGCAACGATTATTGAGCATTCGGCATCGCAACCAGAAAGGATCATGATATGTACATTTTGTATTGGCCACTTGACAAACCTTTAAAATCATATATAGATATTTCACAGTAACTGCATAACATATCTTAGATTAATGATATTAGCACATATGATATAAAAGGTTGTGTATTGCACCTATATTGCAGTAGGGATGTAGGATGTAGGGAAACAACAAAATGAGGCCGTTGAAGCCGACTCCCATGTAAGACTATGAAAACTTCAGACGCCAAATGATATTTCTGCAGAATATTTAGGCCATAAGTTGGGTCTATAATTAGGTCTTCACGCAAAATTGTGATATTTAGGGGTACATCCTACACACACCCCGGATCCGCGGATGCATTGTATAATTAAAGCAGAAGATAAATCTTACCGCCTTCTCTCTGACCCCCGATCCACGCTCGATTTCCACCGGTAAGCACTTCGGCAATGAAGTCATTTTCTGCTATGGACTGGATGTCGGCAAGGTATGCATACATTATAACGCGACCTGAAAATGCGAGTGGGCCAAGCATTCCACATGCATTTTTCATCGTCGCGTGGTCACCGGGTTCTCCTGTGAATCTGTGGTGCACTATCTTGTAGCAGTGACCGTTAAATTACACCCATTCTTTCTCCGCATCGCATCCTGCCGATGAACAACATGAACGTAGCTGTTTACATTACGGAAGGATCATTAGCACTGAAGAATAAAACTTTTTGCTATAAAGAATACAATGACAAGCCAAGCGCTCAAACTAAGTAATGAACACTCGCTCGAAGCACATGTTGATCATAAACAACATTCGATCGTTAAACCCTTCATGAAATCCGTTTCCCCCAAACTGCCAGTTTTTTTTAGCATACACGGTTATGTGGGTTACACTAAGGAATTGATATTCGAAAGTTTGCAGATGAAATCCCTTGGTCATGTATACTGCGTAAAGATATTCCGGCATCATATGGTCCCCATACGAAATTTGGAAGAGGGGTGGTAGGGAGTAGGGTAAAGGGTATGACCGAAACATTGTTACCAGGGGTGTGGCACAGAAGACGACTAGGGAGGGGCAGAAGGGGTGCTGGCATTGTCTGGACAAAGAGCCTCACATTTCCCAACTACAACGCCATAACTCCTTACACGTCCCAGGCTCCATTGGTGCTGCGTAGTGCCGTAGTCACCATATGTACAATCTGTGCAATGTTTAGCTGTAATTATTCCCTGAGATAACTGGAGTCAAGACTCATGGAGTAAGTGGATTGGCAGAGCTCAGTGATTCTGCTCTGTTATTATTGAATGTTTTTAATGACCACAATCTAGTCTGATAAAGGCCTATGAATATTGCAAAACAAGGTTGTCACTCCAAAGACATCAGGCCTTCCTATAGATGAATTCCAGAAGGATCACTTGTGGAGGATAGGAGGTTGGTTGTACAAAGATGAAGGAGAGGGCAGTGATATGAAAAATTGAGAATACATTTATAAGTGACACAAATGGAAATAATAAATCTCAATATTTACAAGGAAAGTAACATTTTGTTAAATAGAAAACTAGGTACATTATAACTCTGATTGTTGGGAACAAGGAATGGAGGGAGGAGGGGTATGTTGAGCTAAGCTGGTGAGGAAAGTATGAATTTTCAGCATATAGTTCTCATTCATTATCCTAGTGCCACCAGGTTACACATTTACCTTCGGAAGAGGGAGCAGCACCATTTATTTCAAGCAGCATTTTGCGTTTTGTCGCCGTTTTCCACTTTTTGACAAGTCCATCGAGTTTTTTACATATATCAATCACAAAACAGCAAACTAAAGATATTAGCCAAGTTTTTCCCTGCCAAAGCGTTAATTGGCGAGTACTTAAGGACATTTGCACATTTTATATTAATCGCATACAGTTCCCCCAACCCACTAGTTTGAATTCGACCAATCAGAGATGCAGGTTTAGTTATGAGCCGTTGCTATAAATAGATTCAAACGTCGAGTTGGTAACTTGGTACATACAACCAGCGAGCTGGACTCTAACAGCTCCCTGGTACAACTGCCATAGACAATTTACACAAATCAAGCATGGTGTTGTATTAAGTATTGGCCAATGACGTTCGTAGCTTTTAAATAATCATATTATGGGCGAAGTTTATTTGGATCCCTACGGAAAATATCTTCGAGAAAAATAAAGTTGAAAGTTGTAAATTTTTCGACTTTTATGCCACCATTTGAAGTAAGATTTGAATAGATAAGCTAGTTATGTATGTCGTTATGGCATCGTGGAATCAGTGAGGCTGAGAAAATCCATAGAAAAGGACGCAAAATGCTGCTTTAAGGTCAGCTCCATTTTAAGCAGCCTTGGGAAATGCCTTTTCTTTCAGAACAAAACATGATATGGGGCAGAGCCACAAGAAGCTCCTGTGTTTTTAAAGTTACTTTGAAATCTGTTGGAGGTGTCTCGTGGTCATATGTTTTACGTAGGCCTATTCAAATATTAGAAAAGATTCAACGAAAAATAGGCCTTATTGGAGTTGTCTTTAGCGCCACAGGCAGTTCTTGCGCAATTCAATATTTTATGCTCTCAGTTCAAACGAGAAGATTGTTGAAAATAAATTTGCCTGAAAACCATAACACATAAATATTAAGAAATCTGCAAGGTGAAATTTATTAATATTCACTTCCAGTTCAAATGATAACGATGACATAAGAACATGGCAATTTCAATTACCACTAACCATCACCGCTGATATATAGATCACGTACAGAGTATTTAATCAAATATAAAGCAAACAGATGTACATTAGTTTGAACAAATTTAGTTGGCTCCTCTATAGTTGAGCAAAGCATCAAAGGCCTATTAAAGTAATTAAAACCAGCTAATTAGGCTTCCTGCAAGAGCTCTTGTTGAAAATGGAATCTTTCAACTATTCTTAAATTTATTGGGAGAGACTTGGGCATATAAACCCCCCTCCCCCACTTAGGAATATTTGATATCACTTTCACAAAATAAAACAATAGAAACATATTTCTATTTAAACTGAAAAGCAAAGAAGTCAAACAGAACAACATAACTGCAATTTTATTTTTATAATTCCCAAAAGGGGAACCGGGGAAGTGAAATTCAGCAAAGTACAATTTCCAAACACAGGACGCCACTCCCCTTGAATAAATGTTGTTAACATAAGTTAATCTTGTGCTGTCTTTGACACAACTTGGACTTGTTTATTGTTGATAGAATAATTATTCGTTAGTGAATGTTTCTTCATTGTTATTGGGTCTGCAATTGCAACCCCCCTGAGTCTGGTATCCAGGGTGGATCGCCCCTCCTTCCTCCACTTTGGATGCCATTGCAGTTAACTCCTCTTTCAAGCTACTGCTAATGGGTTCAGTTCTTTCTTAATACTTAAACAGGGGCTTAGGCTGATCTAAGCTTGGATTGCAATTTTCTGGAAAGAGGGACTCAATTTCGGTTTGCAAGCGTATTCTTCTAGGTCATTAGATCCATTAAATACATACCATCAGTGTCAGTGACGGACGCAGCGTTTTTTTAAATAGAGGAAAGCTGAAAGTTGCAAATTTTTCGACTTTTATGCCACCATTTGAAGTAAGATTTAAAAAGATAAGCTAGTTTTGTATGTCGTTATGGCATAGTGGAGTCAGTGAGGTTGAGAAAAATCATAGAAAAGGACGCAAAATGCTGCTTTAAATAGCATTTTGACCTTCTCCAAAATTGCAGCACAGTGGTGAACGTGGTTCATTACTGAAATTTCTTATTAGTTTTTGTAATAAATCATCTGTAATCAATGCCCAGCTCAAATGAAAGATAATAGTTTACTTAATACATACATGATATGTAATTAATGAACATGAAATCAAGGACAAAGCCCCCCTCCACCTCCCCACTCACAAAGACCTTCTGTAGCCTGCATTTCAAGGACATTTTTTACAATTTACACCGTCAGAATTTCACTATTAAATATTCCAACCACTAACCACCAATTAGTTAGTTATTGCCACACAAGCTTGTGATCAGTGCAAGTCTCCCTTCTATCCATGTAAGAATTATCATGGGAGTTATTAGTTTCCATGGTATCTCCTCAGTTAACCCTCTGATTGCATGACCTATGATCCCTTAGTGTATCATCACAAGGACATTGTGTCATTTTCGTCATCACTTCTGAAATCTATACCAAATTGTAATGACCTGTTTATCCTTAAATCTTATTTAAATTTTAGCGTAGCCATTGACCAAAAAAGCTAAATTTAGTGTGAGGTAAAGTGTCTAGCGCATTCCCATACCATGACACATAGACCACTTTGAAAATATTAATTTCAGTTTTGCAGTTGGTAGGGTCTTAGTTTTGCAGTTGGTAGGGTCTTAGTTTTGCAGTTGGTATAGGGTCTTAGTTTTGCAGTTGGTAGGGTCTTAGCTTTGCAGTTGGTATAGGGTCTTAGTTTTGTAGTATAGGGTCTTAGTTTTGCAGTTGGTAGGGTCTTAGTTTTGCAGTAGGGTCAGGGGCGTCGTGCAAAAATAAATTTTTGGGGGGCCCGTGAGCAGGTGATGACTATCTAAGCGGAGCGCCACCACGGATTGGCGCGCAGCGTACAAGAAAATTTTTCGTCTGGCAGACCCCTCGGATTGCAGGAAACGGCACTTCCCGTGCCTTATGGCAGTAAGCAACACCTCTAAAATTGATAAAAAGTTCCGGCAATTTTTTATTTTGGGAAATATTCTCGAAGGAAGTGATCGCCATTTATTCCTCAGTTTACCACTTCCTCGTCTCCCAGAAGCGCC
>JAIPMN010002624.1:0-11078 GCA_020650975.1 Apostichopus californicus | reverse complement strand
TTTACTAGCAGCCAATTTCCCTGCTATCCCTTAATGTGTTCATGATTGTACTGAAAGAAATAACCAAGCTGTTTTCAATTGTCCAACAGATTTGTGCACAAGGATTGTCACGTGAACAGTTAGTGCAGGTTGCAGTGGAGCTTCTCAGCAGAAACCCAGAAGCTCAGTGATCTCACTGCGCCAAACCAGACTGAGGAAGTGACTGCATCTTGTGAAGTCACTTCAGGTGGCATACTCCTATTAGCGTCTATATCAATCCGCCCCAAGTGTTCTCCTTCAGGAAAAGTGCCAAAAGCAGCAGGAGAACATCTTTTTTGACCTGTTATCAATCATGATCTAGTTTTTTGTGGCTTGCATGTTGAAGAGCATTAATGGAAGTACATGTAGTGAGAAAATTGGGTCAATTGAGGCAATTTTAGACCCCTTTAAGGCCTCCCAGGAGCAGCGTAGGAAAATTGTTTACCACTGAGTGAAGAGGTTTGTTTACAAGTGACGAAAACTTCTGGCTCGGATAGCAAAAAATCTACATGGTACATGATACGGAAAATTGATGGTGCCATGAAAGGCCAACTTGTCAGCTATCAGGTGATGGGTAGCGTTTAGCAAGTGAAAACTTCTATCTAGACTAAGAGACCACATTACTTTTGTGATTTAGTGTGTAAGTCAATGGGGCGTATGCTACCTTCATGGTGCAAATGTCTGCAATGTGTAGAGATGCTAAGTGATGTGGAAAATAAGTGCTGCACAAACAGGGTGCAACAATGTGTAACCTACTCAGATGCATTTAGAGATATTTGCCTTAATGCACACATCTTGGGTGTAAATATGCGCATGCCAGAGATTGGTCTTGCTTTGGAAGAAAACAGAACCAACAGGAACTACAGATATTATGCTTGCAGAAAATTTATTTACTTGAAGTTTGGTCGCCTAGGTAGAGGAAATAGAATGGTATTGCCATCCTGTTGCATCTTAAAGATAAGGGAAAGATATCCATCTGTGGATAGACAATATGTAGGATTCAATCCTGGCATCAACCTCATCGATTAAGAGAGAAAACAGTTTGAAAAGAAAACATATCGGCACAGTGATATTGATAAATTTGTAGAAAGTGGTAAATCAAGTGGGGTGATGGGGGCAGAGTGAAGGGAGGGGGGGGGGTGAGGGGTTATTGTTAATCCAAGCAGTGTAACACTGTTGAAGGTAAACTGATTATTTCATGGTTTGTGAAAGGGTATTCAATCTTATCAACAACCTTTGGCAGAGTGATGGTAATTTCTTTCTTTAGTATATAGACAGTAGTAACCTTTGTGGGATGATGGTAGGGGGGGGGGGGGGTGGTTATTGTTACCCCAACAGTGAAACATTGTTGAAGGCAAACTGATTACTTCATGGTTTGTAAAAGGGTATTCAATCTTATCAACAAACTTTGGCAAAGTGATGGTAATTTCTTTTCTTTAGTATATAGACAGTAGTAACCTTTGTGGGATGATGGTAGGGGTGGGGGGTGGTTATTGTTACTCCAAGCAGTGAAACATTGTTGAAGGCAAACTGATTATTTCATGGTTTGTTAAAGGGTATTCAATCTTATCAACAAACTTTGGCAGAGTGATGGTAATTTCTTTTCTTAAGTATGAAGACAGTAGTAACCTATGTGGGATGATGGTGGGTGCTGGGGGGGGGGGGGGAAGGCTATGGTTACTCCAGCAGTGAAACATTGTTGAAGGTTAACTGATTATTTCATGGTTTGTGAAAGGGTTTTCAATCCTATCAACAACCTTTGGCACAGTGATGGTAGTTTCTTTTCTTCTGTAGAGAGTGGTAACCTAAGCAGGGTGGAGGGGAAGGGGTGTTATTGTTCTTCCAAGGAGTGAAAGAAGTTTGCAAATTATGCTGAAGGTAAAATATATATTTCTTTTAGGTATGAAATGACACGATCAGGGGAAAAAGTTAGAATGTAGGTGGCAAATAGCCAATCCAAATATTACAGATGTGAGCACTCCAAATAAAGGTATACAAAGTTCAAATTTAGTTGATGACAATGTATTGTCTTTTCTTTCTCTCATGTATTATCACAGCCATTCTGATGTGTTATAGACAGTTAAAAGCAACCAATGCTATCAGACCAAGTTGCCAAGCTTGTTGTACTACTCTTAATTTTGATAAATGACCTCTTAAACAGCTGAGTTTCATCTATTACATAGGCTGGACTACAGTATGTAGTCTAACCATGGAGCTATAACTGTTTATAGCTCCATGGTCTAACAAAGATACTAGAAGGTCATCCTACTAAAAGCCCCATTGACTTACATGTTAAACCATCACAATAATTTGTTCTCCAAGTCTGGATAGAAGTTCTGACTAAATGCTTCTCACCACTGGATAAAGACACTGTGGAGTATGCCACCTCAGATGCATGTATTACTCAGTGGCAATACTTAAGACTTTAAGGCATCAATCAAATGACATGTTTACATTATATTGCAAGTATAAAATGGTATGTTTTTACATGAAAATCAAAGAACATACTTTGCTTGATGTTATATACTTCATAAAACAATGGAGTGTAGGTGTAGAAACATTACTGGTGCTCTGCAGATGTTCCACTTTCTTGGACTAAAAAATAAAAATAATACAGTGGATTTATATAGTGCTAAATCAGAAAGAAGGATTACTAAGCTGCTCTAGGCTCTTAACAAAACAAGTCAATCGCAATCAAATGAACGAGTAAGTAAATTAAGCACACATCAAGACATGTAACATCTCTCCGAGCCATTAAGAGTGCTAACAAATCAAGTGAAATAACCAGAAAGCCAGTGGGCTTATTGTGATTCCTTGCCAATTGAGATTATAATCCCAAGCTTTTATCATTGTTGATTAAATTGATCAGCAAGGTTATTTCACTGACTGTGGACCAACCTACTAAATATGTTAACTTACCATGTTTACAAGCTATTTTTAGAAAGAAAAAAAACTCAAGCCCTGCCCCCTAATAAAATGTGCATAATATCACATTGAACATACATTATCATGTACACGCTATCCTATACCAACACCTTCACACTAAGTATGATTCAATTCTGAAAATGTTTACATTTGACCCTATGACCACATTACCTAAGACATTTGATAGTTCTGTGGCTTCTGCCCCTATTTATCTTCAAGCATAACACTAATTTAAAGTTAAACTACACTAGTAGTCCATTGGCTACATTGCAAAACTAGCATACTCTTCACTGGTTGGAGTCGTGAGGAAAATATGAATTTCATTGAAATCGTCTCTTGTTTGGTATGTTAAGCAAATTTGTATACTTAGCACAAGAAATAACTTAAATCAATTAAAAAAAAAATTAAAAGCAGAAAGCCAGTGGGCTTATTGTGATTCCTTGCCAATTGACTTTTGTTGCTGCCCTATGTGCCAGGAGGCATATTGGGCAGTAAGTAAGTAAGTTGCCAATTGAGAGTATCATCCCAAGCTATTGTCATTGTTGATTAAATTGATCAGCAAGGTTCTTTCACTGACTGTGGACCTATATGTTAACTTACCATGTTTACAAGCTATTTTTAGAAAAAATCAACTCAAGCCCTGACCCCTAATAAATGTGCATAATATCACATTGAACATATATTATCATGTACCTGCTATCTACCAACACCATCACACAAAGTATGATTCAATTCTGAAAATGTTTACATTTGACCCTGTGAACTAATTAATATTCATGAGATGAGCACCAAAATCAATAGGGCCCTTCTACTCACTAAGGCGCATATATGTACCAAGTATGACTTCAATCCAACTTGTCGTTGTTCAGTTACCATGTTTACAAGCTATTTTAGTGAAAATCAACTTAACCCCGCCCCCTAATATTTATGCATAACATATATCACCATGTAGCCACAATCTCCCAACACATTAATAGTCCATCGGGGCAGGCTCGATATTGTTCACTGTCGTTGTACATATTTAGTACCAAGGTTTGACCACATATTCTGGTGTGTTTTCATATGCTAATTGCAATTCTCGATGTTGGATGGTTTGGGAAGTGTTATTTTAAGAGTAAACAGTAGTTTAAGACGGATTAATTTAGTCCGATTTGCGTTGTTAAGACTTCCCCGATCGCAGCGATTTTTTCAGTAAAGAGCTACTCAAAATCCTTATTGTGTGTCATGTGATATGTCAGCTGATACAGAAACTGCTCGGCGTGATTGTACATGCACAGACTGTGTGTATGTAACGTTTGTACGTGTTTACAATTCATCTGCATAACGTACTGCATAACAAGAGAACGATGGATGAAAGTGTAACGAAATTTACAGCCAACAGTTGGCAAACCGACGTCAAATGTGCCAAGATGGAGCAATCAATCGCCCGAGAAAATAGAGCAATCTGGTCAATTTAGCTGGAATTTGGTTATGAATGATACTCGATAGTGAACATTTGGGATACCATCGTTCCTGTTACCAAGATTCACCAACAGATCGACTATATAAAGCCTAGGCCTAGAAGAAGGTGCTCCCATGATTCAATACACGAACAATGAAGGTAATTCTAGGCCTGTTACTAATACTCATTTTAGAGCATTACTGTGACAAGAACGTATACAGAACTTCCTCAAGTGACACGAATGCCAACTATGAAAATTAGGACAAGGCTCTTCAATACAATACTAGTTTGCCTAAGATTAGAAGTAGAAGTGATTTACGTAGCACCCATGAAGGATAGATCAACAGCTACTATATACTGGTATCTGTTATTTTATGATACCATTTATTTCATGTTTTATTTGTCATGAAACAAAGAAATAAAATCAACACCAGTGTAGGTTCGATAGGCAGACTACTGTTAGGGCTATCAATATTCAATGTCGGCATGAAAGCCTAGGCCTAGCCTCAAGTCTTGGATTCATTTTCAAAACAGGGCCCAACTAAGCCCAGAGCATGACTCTACAGCTGCTGGTAGTACTGGCACACACACACAATCAAATGTAGCGTGTAATGTAGCTTATACAGGCCACTAAGTATCCAGGCCTAGGCAATGCTACAGTATTGCCTAGTCTCAGATCCCTTTGTGTATTTGGTACACCTAACAAAGCGAGTTGGCATTTGTAAGTTTCCAGCTATTTAGCATCAGTATGGCACTCGATTTAGTAGCACCTAGTCTTATTTAAACTCTTTTAAAATTTGGAATATAATATTTTATATCAAAGCAGCTTGGTTTATTTTATTTTGATGCATGAATGGTGAGGCCTTCTTTTAGGATGAAATATCATGTCAAGTAGGCTTGCACGAGTGTTCAAACCTTTGTAGTGTGTGGGTTTGTAACTACCAAGCAAATGGCTCCAGGCTTACACTGAAATAACTGGAATATCAGATGGCTTATTAGTCAGTTGAGTTCCAGTGTAGACAATTACTGTGAACCACAGTGCATTAACAGGACAATTCAAAAATATTGTATCAACCAAACAAATTTGGTTTTGATTTGTTGCAGATGAAAGTGCAGGCCCATCGACGCCAAAGAAAAGGATATTTGCGATGTTTCCTCTCCAGAGATTTCTCTGGCACAACAAAAACTTGTGGAAAATTAGGACTCAAGTTTTTTGGAAGCGGGCAGACAGGACAGCTCTCTGTGTCTGACAGGAGATGCTGAAAAACGGCTCAAAGAAGCTGCTGAACAGAGATGTGATGAAAGGATGTAAATGCTATTGCCCAAGACATTCTGTTTACACATCCTATATAGGAAGACTACTTCTTCCTAAGCAAGTGGCTTTGGGTGTTGGTCATGTTGACAGTGACGAGGAAGTCATAACTCAGAAAGGACTGTTTGTGTAACCAAAGCATAACCTGGTTAATGTTTTGTTGTTGTTTATGTTTATCATTTTCTTTCATTTTCCAATTTTCTTTTATTCATTTGATCTTTTCCTTATTTTGTTTCATTCATTTGACAACGAATAACTTACTTTGGTAGATTGAGGAGTTCCCTCAAGTTTCACTTTTATGCTACTACTACAGGGCAACAGTTTGTAGTCAGGTGGCCCTGTGTGACCTTTGTCATTTTTAAACATATTAATTGTTTTGTGTGGTCCTTGTTTTCTAGCAATACATGTACTGGCTCCAAGCCTCTATCACTTTTGAGAACTGTGGGAGAAATAGACAGTTTAATAGCTATTTTGTTTTGGTAGGAATATTCTTGGTGATGGATGTTTATCTACAAATTTATTTAAGGATACTGATGAGACCCATTTATAAGTTTAGATTCGAGGTTAAGTAATGTGTCTGGTAATTATTTAGTAACTTAATTGACAGATGTTAGGTCAATGGACCCCAGATACCAGGGAGTGAAGAGCAAGCTGGTCTAGAGCTGTCCAGAGAGCCAACCTACCCCAGAGGCGTCCCCCAACAGAGTGAACCTGCCCCGGAAGTAACCCAAGGAAGCAATTATATTTCGCGACTTTGTATTTGGTTGACCTGCACCCCGATTGTGTTCTTATTTCGTTAGGACATTTAAGCATTTTATTTTCCAATAAGTTCAGTGGATTTCTTGTTAGAAGTAACAGCTTTGATAAGATCTGTTAGTTACCCATTTATATCATTTACATTTTTCTTTAAGTTTAAGTGACCCTATTGTTTTAATACAAGATTCATGTGCATAGCAAACCTACTATTTTTCCTTAATATGTTTATTTTGTGTGAGCGTTACGCCTTTTCAAGTTGTCGCCACGATCTCAGAGTTAACCGGCCCTACTCTCATGGGAAGGTTTTACTTGTTATTTTTCCAACCTAAAAATATACATTTTTGCCTGGTCACTGCATTTTTGACCAACTACATTTGCATATAAGGTGAGTCTCGAGGCAGACTTTAGGAGACGGACAGTGTTTAAAAATGCATTTATTCGAATAATGTTTATCACAACATAAGTTTGTTTTCTTCAAAAAATAACACTGCTTTAAAGCATCCAACAACTCTTAAAATATTCTTCGGACATTTCCTCTATTACTTCAGCCAACACATCCTGGTTCTTAATACTTTATTTAATTATGTTATCATCTTGATGTGACAAGGAACTGCTCTGTTTTAATTGTCGTACAGTACAACGTATAAGAATAACGTTATTTGTTTATTGTTTACTCTTTACATAACACCTCTCTTAGCACCCAACAACTGTTAAAATATTCTTCAGACGTGCCTTTATAGCTTTCAACCAACATTACCTGGTCCTAAATACTGTTAGTGCAAGAACATTTAAATTATGTTACCATCTTGCTGTGACAAGATACTGCGCTATTTTCATTATCGTACAACGTATTAGAGTGACGTCATATGTATATTGTTTACTCGTAAAATAACACCTCTCCTATAGCACCCAACAACTCATTAAATATCATTTTGATATCCCTTTATTACTTTCAACCAACACATCCTGTTTACAAATAAGTGCAAGAACATTTAAATTATGTTGTTTCCATGTTGCTGTTACAAGGAACACCTGAGTTTTAATTGTCCTATAACAGTGACGTCATGTTTATTGTTTACTCGTAGAGTATTACCCCTTTTAGCATCCAACAACTCTTCAAGTATTCTAAGGACAATTCTTAACAACATCCAACCAACAAACCTTGGTTCTAAATAGGTTTTGTAACATTTACAAATTATTATCATGTTGCTGTGAATAGTCGTTGCTGATTTTCAATTTAGCCCACACTTCATAGTGAGGTTATTTGTTGTTTACACTTAAAATAACATCTCTCCAAGCATCCAACAACTCCTAAGATAATCTCAGGACATCCCTCTAAAACTGTCAACAAAACATCTTGGTTCTAATAAGTTCAAATGCATTTAATTGCCATTTTCATGTTGCTGTGACAAGGAACTGCTTTGTTGTAATTGTCGTACACCATATAAGAGTGACGTTATTTGTTTGTTGTTTACTCGAAAAATAACCTGTCCAATTATCCAACATCGCGAAAAATGTTCCCAGGACATCCCTATACAACTTCCAACCAACAAACCTTGGGACTAAATATGTGCAACGAAACTCGTTTTTTAAGCACTTTTCGAAGCCTGCTCTGATGGATTATAAATAAATTCTGACTTTTCGTTATTAGCATTTGAAGGTTTTTACATTTGAACCATGACCTCATTATTCATGAGATGAGCACCAAAATCAATAAGGTTCTTCTACTCACATGCATGGGGCATATATTTATCAAGTATGACTTCATCCAACTTGTCGTTGTTCAGTTAGCGTAGTGAAAATCAACTTAAGCCCGCCCCTTAATAAATATGCATCATATCAACTTGAACATGTCACCATGAACCCACTTTCTACCAACACATTAACACCAAGTATGAATTAGTATGAAAGAGTGATTAGCATTTGGAGATTCTCACGTTTGACCCTGTGACCTCATTATTATTCATGAGATGAGCACCAACATCAATAGGGTTCATCTACTCCCCCCAATGGCGCATCTATATAACAGATATGACTTCAATCCAACTTGCCATTGTTGAGTTATCGTGTTTACAATACAAGGGCGTCACATATGCACACACACACAATCACCATTGCATAGATTCCATGAGCCTTCGGGAATCAAAAACTGCATCTTGTTCGCTAAATTAACCATTATAGCTTAGGAATGCCCCTTGTCAGCTGAACTTGCAAATCTAGACTGGTACTGTGCAAGTAAAACACTCAAACTAGACTTTCTTGTCTGAGCAGAAAGACAGTTTTCATCCATTCAGGAATGTAACCAAAAGCCTTAGGCACTTTGACTTTTTGAGGTGCCCATTGTTTTGATCTTTAACTATACTTCGCCCGATACATTGGTTTGCCATCAACATTTGAATCACAAGATCGTTCAATGTGATAGCTGTGATCAATAGCAGCCAGTGACATTCTAGTTACTTAAACATCATAAGAATAAGCACAACGTTTATTGGCATACATTAGCATATGATTGTAAAACGATTCAAGAGAACCAGTATGCTTGAAATTTTTGTAATATGGAAAAGTGTTAAGAAATTGCTTCTTGAGTATGACAGACCTAAGAGCTTCATGTGACGGTGATCCCTTCTTCAGATAAGACTTACTATGGTCGTTTTCACATAGGTGGTGATGACTACATTCACCTGGTGTACCATCAATTGATAAGAGCCACTGGTGTTCGTCTACAATGTGGTGAAGAAGTGACAGCAAATTGACTTGATTTTGATATCACTACCACTGCACTCTTTAGCGGAGTACCAGAAATGATTACGTATAGCATGGATCCATAAGTGCAGATCAGTGTTCTCTTTGGCATTTGCTACGTTAGAGAGTTTCTTGACAAGGTTCTTTGCTCCATGCCAAACATCCACTTGATGAGAAATTCCATCATATTATGGAAAATTTTTGAGCAGTGCCTGTGTCTGGCATGGGCATCTGTCACTACTTCACAGATTTTAAATTCTTTCATTAGAAAATCCAATCCTCTTGCAAATCCAACTCTTTCCATGTTGGACTTGTTCCCCCTACTTCCCTAACATAAACTAACTCTAAATGAAAATTTTGGAAGAATCTTCATCAATGAAGCTCTAAGTACAGTAAATCGCGCACAATGCCCAGGGGAGTCTGTTCTAGCATCTCCTGCTACACATACACCTCTGTCTTTAAGTTTGCAGAATTCTGCCTTTGGACCTTCTACCAAGTAGCTTTAACAGCTGGAGTTACATGCAACCTTTGAACACATAGAAATGTTGTGTTGCTTACAAACAACATTTTGGATACTTTAAAATACATTGCCATTTTAGAATAATTGTTTCCTGAAATGGTTACAGCTGACGAATATTATCTGAAAAGATACCACAAAATCTGTTTTGTGAGTACCATTTCCACACACATGGCCATCTTCACACTTCGAAGAAAAAATAATTGCTGTACCAATAGCACTCCATTGATAAGATAAGATTTTAGTACAGTTTGTGTGTGTGCAGTACTCCCCATGAATTAACTTCAGCAGTTCTAACAATTTGTTCATAGATACAATACATTTCGCTTCCTCAATTATACCGAGAGTTTCCCCTGAGGGGCAGTTATCTGGAAGAGACTCTTCACTCTGTATTTCTGAGGAGTCCATCTCAAGCTCTGGAGGAACCACCTCACTCTATACAGTTTCATTTGGGAGTAATTATCTGTGAAATGAAAATCCAAAAATTCAGTGAACAGGTTTATCGATAATAGATTATGGAAGCCTATTTGCATCAGTACTGTAGGAACTGTAATGTAAGTGCAGAGGCACAAAAGTTCAGTCATGGTATCCACATGGAATCCTTGTGGAACATGGCGCAAAACACCCCATTACGCAGCAAATATCGCTACAAAATATTTTCCTCTCACTAGCATAGGCGTAGGAGACCAATTTGATTTGGGGGGCTGTAACGACTTGCCCGAAAAATGTAACCAAAATTTTTCGCTCAAGATCTTAATGTGCATATCATATAGGCATTCATCAGTACATCGCCTGCCAATAACATACAATCATTTGCCGTGTTATTACACTTCCATATTGGTTATAATTATTGGGGAAGTTGGTACCATAATAATGATAATAATAATATAAGTTTAACCATTGAAAAACACATTGCAAATGATATTTCTTTCAGTAGGTGCCCGAAAAATTCTCAGCATATTGCCCATATTTTTTCTAAAATATTTGGTTGGGGGGACTGTAGCCCCCCCAGCCTCCTACGCCTATGCTCACTAGTATATATATATAAACTATATATAGTATATCATGACACGTGTGTACGGACGCCTTAAACAATTGTACAATTGTGCTATGAAACTAACTGTGGCTGGTCTTGAACTCGACCGAGTCGTCGGGGAACATGACGCATTTCAGTATTAGACCAGGATCTATGCGAACTTCACTAGACATATGTCCTTCGATGCAACACTGCCATCCAGAGATAAAATGTTATACACCGGACTTGAATGCTAATTGTTACCCCAAACCTAGTACCGTAACTCATACAATGAATCTAAAAATTAAATTCCGCATGCGATTTGAGAATTGAGCACATTTCCTGTGAATAT
>JAIPMN010002623.1:7861-19119 GCA_020650975.1 Apostichopus californicus | reverse complement strand
TCCTCGTGCAAGCAAGAGGTGTAAAAGATCGGCAAAAGCCAACAGTGGGGTTCGAACCACCAGTGCAAAAGAGAGTCGCGCTCTACAGCTAATACAGTGCGCCAAGCAAATTTTTGGGTGACAAAAGCCTTTCTAAGTGCTACCAATTTACATGTAGGCATCACCAGGATTCCAAAAAAAATCAAAAGGGGAGGGCGACACCCCTCCCCTTATACCCCTCCCCCAGGACGGCGATTCGTGGCATGGACCAGCATTTGCCTTCTCAAGAGTTGGGAGCTATGCGAAATAACTAAAAGTCCATTTCTATGGTATACACTTACGATCTCGAATATCTACCAGCCCGCCCTCTGTCCACCTCAGTTGGCTAGCTGTTATTATGGGCATCGAGCATTAGGATCTACGGAATAAATAAGAAGGCCACCATCAAATAGTTCGGTAACGGTGTTGGCCGTATTATACAGGTCGGGAAAAACAAAAAAAAGTCTAGATTTAAATTAATTAAATTTTTATTAAATTAGATTTAAATTAAAAATTTAAATTAAAAAAATATTTTCATTTCCTTTTCTTTTTCTTTTCCTTTTTCAGGGAGTCTTCTACTTTGTTAAGCCAATATAGGTTTTTTAGAAGACTTCCTTTCACAATGTATATATTCACGTGATAAAACAAATAAATCAAATCAAATCAAATCAAATTAGTTATACGTACACCTCTTTCCCAAGGTTCATCTGGGTTGCATTGTGGTTACGTAACTTGGTGTCACATGTGCATGACTCATTGGTCACGTACAAATGACAACAACCAGAACTGGAATTTTGAAATGATAATACTATACATGTACTGTAGTCTAGTATAGCTCTAACTTAGTCTACGGGTAATTACATACATGTCAGACTCTGAGATATATGTACGGAAGTAACCAATAGAAGCTTACTGGATACAACCCTATGTTTGAATGTTCTTGGCTCCGTTTCGAAGTTACTCTAGTACTAAACGTTGACAAAAAGGACGATGGAACCATCGATTCAGTAAGAAATATGTGAAACAGGTTTGTGCACAGTACAGTATATACTGTTACTAGTGTTAGTGTTACTGTTAGTCCTAACGTTAGTACTACGCATTTAAGAATTAATGCATAACATTAGGCAAGGCCTGTTGGCTACAGCCTTTTTACAGGCCAACTAATAGTAATACTGTCCTACAACTTACAAGTATAAATATTACGTAATGTTAGTCAAATACTCTCTAGAAGTCATATATCTTGCATGACATTCTCCTACCTATCCTTTCAAAGTTACAGCATGATACAGTATACTATAAGGCACCCTTATAATATAAATATATCTTGCTAATGTTAGCCCTGGAATACAATTAATTGTTTAGGTTATGAGGATTGATTTGACACACTTGGTCACAGACTTGTAGCCTATAAGTAGTACAAGTACAACAGCATTTAATAGTACAAGTTTCTCTTTGAAAGAGTACAAGCACAAGGTTCTTAACAAGAGAACAAACATAATTTTGCGCTAGGCCTAGTAACAATTACTGTACTACTATTGATCATGTCCCGAGTACGACTGTGTATACTGAATAACGAGGGTGGGAGTGAGAACAAGCAACAATGCTAGAGTACGGGTATGGACTCCCTATAAGCCTGCTGGGTCATTCATCATTATTATTAACTTTTGTCCTGGCTAGGCTACAGTTGTTGGATCAGCTTCACAACTCCTAAGTAAACAAGGCCAAAATTGTTGCCAGAACTCAATGACAGTCAACATATACTGATTTCTGTGTTTGATTAGTTATTCAACATATTTTCTGAGTTTACATTTCCATATAGGCCTATGTTAAATTGATAATATAGTAATGCTTAAGTATGTACTTGTGCATTTTACAATTTGCACATATCTCTGTTTCAATTAACAATGTCTGGAAGAGGATATAAGGAAATTCAAAATTGAATTGATTATCTCGCAACAGTTATTATCTGTGTCATGCAGTCGGAAACATGCATTATTTTTTTATGATGGATACACACATAAATACAATAACTGGTACAAAATACATTTCATTGATTTTGATAACAGGATAAACTTTGAATTTGTACCATCATGAATGCTGTTATCGCACTCTGTCACTTTTGTGAACTGCACGGTCCCAGGATCCTCTTCTCTACACAAGCCTACCATAATGACCCTGGGAAACTAGGTTCCAATGGTGCAGCTCTCTTCAGGAGTAGGTCAGAGACAGGTGGATCCACTTCTTCAGCAGGAAGTGAGAGGTCAGGGGGCACTGCTGGTAGCCAGAGGACAGAACTATGTGAGGTGTGTTGTTATATCAGACTTCTTTTCAAATATTTTTTTGCATTATAATACTCCTCTAATAGAGGCAAGTGTCTAAGAAGATATTCAAAATGTTTCAATATCTCCCTCTAATAGATTCCCAATGGTTGCTCATGTTTTCTGCAATTTATGTCTGCCCTCTGAAGTTCTAAACCCTCCACCACCCCCCCCCCACCCCCCAATACAGAAATAGCAAAGAAATGACCCATGTTTTCTCCTCACCAAAAATAAATTACTAATGAAATTCCTACCCCCCCCCCCTTCCCAAAAAAAGGCAAATCTGTTAGCACTTATTGCACATGTATTTAGTTATATTATATATTGTTTCCTGTCATTCGTAATTTGTTAATCACTCTATTTGGTAGATGGTTGCTTTGCCCAACCTTTTGTCTTCCCAATGGTGATACTTATATACCATTTAAGGAAAAAATTGATATTCTGTGGAATATTCTAGAAATGTCTTGAAATGTTAATTCTTTGACACTTTCAACGCAGGCTTGCCGCTCCATCCAACATGGACATTCTGGCTTCATTAGCTACGACCACAATGTGGGTATCAGCTACACCAGTTCTCAGTACCCATCGCAACCACAGATATTTACAATGGTCAGACAGGCTTGTATCAGAAGCTTAAGCTGTGAGGTAATTTACTTCTTAAGATACAGCCACCAATAACCAAAGTTCCGATTTATGCAAGACACTGAATAAACTAACTTATTTGAACTGGGTATAATATTGATTAGTTTCAAAGCCATGAACTTTGTAAATGCTCCTTTCATTTTTTGTTTTTTTGAGAGAATTTTAGTAAAGCAGTGAACAAATTTCTTTTGCTAGATATTTAAGTAAATATTCATACAAAATTCTAGGTCAAAGTCAAATCTTTTTGCAAAGTTTTAAGTTAACACCATCATTTGTCTGTTTTGTTCTTAAAGATTTGAAACAGCACATGAGTGTATTTTATCTGTCACTTTTTTTCTTTTGTACACAGGTTTGCCCCGGTAGGGAAGGACCTATTTTCTTTGGGGATGAACATTATGGGTACACTTTGAGTTATACGTTTTTCGTGAAAGACAGTCAAGCCAGAGGTTTCCAACGATGGTACAGCATCATCGTAGTGATGATGGACAAAATGTTTCTCTTGAATTCGTGGCCGTTCTTGACTTCCAACATTCGCTCGATTATCGACAAAATACAAGCACAGGCGATCAGCATCTACGAGAAGGAACAGGCGGCTAAATCTGAGAGAGCAGAACGAATCAATCGACAGTTACATGCCCCACAGACGTTCTACCTTCGTAGAGGTGGAGGCACTCAAGCATTTCGTTCACTCATAGATCTAACTGGCGATAAACAACTCTTTCGTTACTTACACATGCTATTCGCGTGGATTCTGATGGCCGGCGGAAGCAGGTTCACAGAGAAATTCCTGGAAGGTCCCCCGAATGAAGAAGAATTTCTGGATTTTGCTAGGGAGGAAGGTAAAGGGAATTGGTTTTGTTGACTTCTTTGTGTGTTTATTAGTTTGTCTGTCTGTCTGTCTGTGTGTGTTTTTTTTTGTCTTGTCAGCAATGAATCAGTCATGTGACGTTAATAGTGGATTGTCATTAGCTAGACGGATTTAATTTCTGAATTCTGCTTTAGTCACATAGATTACAGACATTTTCCAAAAAAAAAATACAGATAGTGTGTGTTATGTGACTGTGTTGTCTCAACTTCTATACACCAGCGGTCAGTTTGATAGACAAAATTTTATAGAAAACTGTTAATAAATTCATTTCATTCACCTGTCTTTGATCCATGGAAGATACAGTTTACCACTTATATAGGATGGTGTTTATTCCAGTTTGATGGTCAAGCTTCACCACTATACGGAATATTAACAGTCTGTGATTATGCATTTCATTGTAAACACTCACGAAACAGTAACATCCTGTCAGCTTACATCATCTCATTTCATACTGTAGCCAAGCAGCCACCACTCACATCTGTGGAATGTGGTGCTTTTCTCCCAATGAGTTGCCTTACTTTTACAAAATGAATAAAATAAGGACTTCACCAGATTCTTCCTCTTTCTTAATTGGTTAACATAATTTAAAAACAATGTCCAAACTGTATACATTAATAATATAATCCGTAAAACTGTGGGTGGTTTCTGTTTGAGTATTATTATCAGACCTTTTAAATATGCTGGCTATGTCCATGTAGAGTTTGTCATCGAAAATATTTGCATTCTAAGGTGGTGCGTCTGTAGTTTCACTTTGCTTGAACCTGGGAGAATAATTCTTTTGATATTATTCGATTGATATTAATTTTCTTACTCTTTTTAATATCCCTGAAAATTGTTTTCTTTTCCTTTTTATATTCAATTGTTCTCTTCTATTTCACAGAAACGGAGGAGGGGTTTATTAAAGTCACTACAAGACATCCAGATACAGAGAAAGTACAAACAGATGAAGTTTTGAATTCTTCTGAGGCTGAGCTGAGCTACTCTGATGATGGAGGGATGATCTTTAGATCCCTTAGTCACTTTAGACAAGTGAGAATCACTTTATATGTTAATTATTAGAACGAAAAGTGGATTTATAACCTTTTCTTATTTTCCAGGTTTCAGAAAGTGATTCACAATTAACGATGATAATAACCATACAATATGTTTACAGTGTTGTAAAGTGGATTCTTTGTGAAAGCCGACAGGCTTGAAATTTTGAATGAAATCTGAATAAAGTTACTTTAATAAAACAAATCACAGTTAGTACTTTGATAGTAAATGAGGTAGCTAGTGTATTGGGCAAAGAATAGTGTAAAGATGAACATACTGGTTAGTGAGAATCTAGGACTTTTCAAATATCAGAAAGTAAAATGTGACACAACCAAAGATGGTTTTATTGTCTGGAGACATGACAGGGTAAAAGGAAGGATGGGTGCAGGTGGGTGGGGAAGAGGCAGACACAATTACTAAGAGCATGGTTTCTTAGGAGGGATGTGTGCAGGTGGGTGGGGAAGATGCAGACGCAATTACTAAGAGCATGATTTCTTAGGAGGGATGTGTGCAGGTGGGTGGGGAAGATGCAGACACAATTACTAAGAGCATGATTTGGTAAAAGGAGGGATGGGTGCAGGTGGGTGGGAAAGATGCAGACACAATTACTAAGAGCATGGTTTTGGTAAAAGGAGGGTTAGGTGCAGGTGGGTGGGAAAGATGCAGGCACAATTACTAAGAGCATGATTTGGTAAAAGGAGGGATGGGTGCAGGTGGGTGGGTGGGAAAGATGCAGACACGATAACTAAGAGCATGGTTTTGGTAAACGGAGGGTTAGGTGCAGGTGGGTGGAGAAGATGCAGACACAATTACTAAGAGCCTGATTTCTTAGGAGGGATGGGTGCAGGTGGGTGGAGAAGATGCAGACACAATTACTAAGAGCATGATTTGGATCTCAATGTTGCAGTAATCAAGAAATGTTGATGCAACGAACATTACTAAGTACTTACTGTGTTACTCTTAATGAAGCCAAATGCTGCTTACTTGTGTTATGCTGAACTATAGTAAGATTAAGAATATGATGAACTTGCAGCTCTAGGGTAAGGCACAGTGGGTTAATAAGTTCATATGAGATGAATTTGTGGAATGTTAAGACACAGTGGGTAAATAAGTTCATATGGGAAACTTTGTAAGAAGAAAAAAAACAATACAGATGAACCATATTTTGAAGTACCCATTACAAATAATCTGTCACCCACCCTAAACAGAGCTCCCAATTTCCTAGCTATCCTCATTTTACATTGTTATATACAGTAGTGTATCATCGGTTTTCCTGTCTTGTTTCTCTTACAGGTGATCGGCAGTATTAATTTCCATGACTTGGCCTACCACATTCTCACTGGAAACCAACTCATCGTTAGAAGTCAGAGCAAGTGTACCCTTAAATCTGCCTTTGACGTTTTAAAGGTATTTGCTGATCAATCAGATCCCATTCTCGTTTGATTTAGGCCATGGTTCAAAAAGTGAAAGCTTGCAGAAGCTGCAATCCTGCTGCAGCCAAGGCTGGATCAATATCAAACTTTAAAGGCATTGAAGACTCGCCCCAAACTGCGTGCCGCGCTCTGAAAAAGTTAACTATCCGTTGCACGCAAATGACGTTTTCTTCTTGCCGCTACAAAATACAGACAGTAATGAAACGTGATATCTTTTATCTAGACCTGAGATGTCCATCGCTGCTATGTACACTGTGTTGTGGGTATTGACCATAGCTGTATATTGACTGTACACTAGTGTCTAATTACCGACGGTAGCAAGCTGTGTGTGTATTTTCTGGGATCGATGGTGGTGTCTAACACTTCTGTTACACCTAATTCAAAACTAGGTCAGATTACCGGCATGAGACGTTTCTTTGTGCGTGAGTCTTCACACCCTTTAAAGAGTATCTCTGAAGACCAGCAGTGCCTATTGTATGAAACTGCATAGCAGAAAAGATTATGTCCTATGCAGCCTAGCTGTGGTGATGCTGCCGGCCACTCATCATCCACATTGTGTCATGGTGCCTTATTATAACCTTTTACTCTTCCAATCAGGCCATGTCAAACTTTCAAATCAAATTATATATTGGTACTTTGAAGGAGTTAGATTTTTTTGGTAGTTGTAGGGTTTATGCAAACTAACGTCATCCATATAAGACATTATGTGTGATCGGACTGACCACTATGAAGCCACAGATTTAAGGAAATCACACTTAAAACAATTTAATTTTAATTTTGGATAGTTCCCTTTTTTTTGAGGGTTATAGAATGCAGATAGTGTTTATGATTGCAGTTATAACAGCAATGCTATTATATCTTTAACTTATAATTTACAAGACGATTCTTCTTTTGAGGGTTATAAAATACAGACAGTGGTTTTAATTGCAGTTATGACAGCAGTGCTATCATATCTTTAACTTTTAATTTACAAGACGATTCTTCTTTTGAGGGTTATAAAATACAGACAGTGGTTTTAATTGCAGTTATGACAGCAGTGCTATTATATCTTTAACTTATAATTTACGAGACGATTCTTCTTGGTTTCATTTCAGACTCTTCTACCTGCTGGCATAGGTACAACTATAGTCTTCAGCGATAAATACGAAGAGTCCTGGAAGTGCAATTTTTTAGGTCTGTCCCTGGACACCGGCATACCAGAGTATGTGCTAGCCTCCGAACTCTACATAGCCCTGGATATAATTCCAGAGGAGCGCAATCCAACAGATTACACCAAGGTAATGGTGGACTCCAACGACCCATTCCATGGATTCGGTATCGCCATTAAAAGTAGCGCCACCGTCCCAGATACGGGTAAGATGATCGACGGTTATCTTCGGTGTCGTTAGAAACGTTGTTAGATGATATTCAGAAGCATCAGAAAATGAAGGGAGCAGGGATCCCTTCATGCCCCCATACCCCACCCTCACCTCACTCAGATAGTACCTCAAGAAAAGGGGGAGATGGGGGTAGGAATGTATTATTATGGTCAATGGCGATGAGTTTAGCCTTCTTAAAGTTTTAAACATGATTGGGTAGATCAAGTAGGCAAAGTCTGTACAGTTTTCACAGATTACATGGATCTTAAAGTTTGTCTATGGATGTCCAATATCAACTATGATAAAGTCTTGCAAGTATAATATCTCAGAAATGGAAAAAATTGGATGATTCCTAGTTTACCATGATGATGCCTCAAAATGAGAATAAACCTTTATCATATGCTGTGGAGTTCAACAGACACCAAACAGTGGATCTTGCAAACACAGTTTCTCAAGAAGAGAATCTTTAGGTATAACTGATTCTTGAATAAAATAATTATCTAATAACATCACTGAAGCCTCAAAGCAGTTTTTGAGCGCTGTTTGTTTTTCGTTCATGGTATGTGTCATTTTGCCAAGTCCAAACTAGTCAAATGAAATAAACCATCACCAATGTTCTAGTTAGTGGAACTCAATACTTCTTTTCATATCAATTAAACAGTTTACAATCTGGGGAGGCCTTGTAGGCATGGTACCTCTAGAAGGGAACCGTCAGATGTCAGATTACTAAAGAATGTATCTAATTACATCATCGAAACCACAATGCAATTGTTTGCGCTTCTGGTTTTGTCCTCAGTTCCAACCTTCCAGAGTAGAGTGGAGCATATGATGGACAATACAAGCTTAGATGAGAATGTTATTTCCACATTCCTGGCAGCCATTAAACAAGAGTGGATGAAGTAAGTTTGTTTGCTTATTAGAAAATAGATTATGCTTCTATTTTCATCTTGATATCAAGTAAACTTCTGACATATTTTTGTTGCAGCGACTCCTCCGATTTAGCCCTAATTAGTAATGAGCAATCCATTGTTTTATGACTAATAGTCTTTAAATTGTAAAAGGCACAATACCAGCTGTTTACACCACACCTTTTGTAAGCTTTGTTTTTTGTATTTTATGTGTATCCACAGTATGCAAATGTCTATTGGTCTCATTTTCAGCCAAAAGCTCGTTTTGTTGGCTTCCAAATAGTGAAAATAATCATTCAAGGCTGTTAGATCAAGTGGTGTTTCTTTGAAGATGACTTTGTGCATAAAAATAATTTGAATTTTGTTGAAGAGATTTTTCATTTTTTTTTGTACTATCCTTCTTTTCAGCAAAGTGAAAATGCTGTTTAAATTTACAAGGGCTGGAAATCACACAGAGGAAGAGACGAACAGGCTATTGAAGATACTGCAGGCAGAGAAACGAGATGAACCTCTCTTGAAATACTGGAAGATGGGTCTAAGTTCGCAGTATAGATCTCACCTTCTGACAGAAAGCATGGGATTGGCTAGCCCTTCAAGCTCATAGACTCAAATACTCTAGTCAGAGAAAAGGGATGAAATTGTAATAAAAACTGTATATTGGATCTCAGTTCGCATTACAAATTACACCTCACAGATTATCATAGGATTGGCTAGTCCAGCAAGTCCAAGACCATTATTCTGGTCAGCAGAACAGGATAATTCACTGTGATATGCTGGATGGAGGGCAGCCACGGATTAACACCCTCTGGGGACCTAAGGCACTTCATGCTTGCCCACCTTACACCCCCTACTCCTCACAAAGTTTTCCAGACCCAAACCAGAAATAGAAAGTTGGTATTTCATGCTTGGAAATATTTCACAGAGGCACCTTGACATTGGGGGTTGATAGGCAATTGCCCCATATGCGTAATGGATAATCTGTTAACAATGGTAGTTCTAAGCTGGAAATATAAATCCCACCTAATGAAAACCCAGCCAGTTGTTAGACACTAAGACACTGGATAGAGAAACATTACAAACTTCTTGTGAAACATCCTGCCTCCACAGTAATGTGATTACAAAGCTACACATCTCCAAAGTATCTCCCGAGAGCAGGAGCAGAAGTTCAGATCATAGCCAGATCGATTCATTAAAAGCAATATTTCGGAAATGATTTGATGGATTCGATTGATGGAAACAGGTCTATAATGGTACCAAACAGGAAACTTTCTTTGGCAAGACCCTGCCAAGCAGTCAACATTATGAGATCAATTTGGTATAACATTTCCTATGTTAGGATAACAAACTGGATTGACAGGTCTTGAATTCTGCTGCATCATGAATATCGTTTTAAAATTCAGAACCAGAATACAAAAGTCATTTTTTTTAAAGTCTCTTCTGGAATATTAAGTACGGTATCTGTGCAGGTGAAATGCAACGCTATTTGTCATGTGACTGCAGTCCATCAAGTGGAAATTTTCACATAACTTTCTCTGTTAGAGAAATTGATTGGAGCGTACATGAGAGCATTTTACTCTTTAAGTTGTAAATGTTACATTGTACATGAAATGGATGTGGAGCTGTTTTGATTTCATGTTTTAAACTAATCAGTGATTCATAGGATGGCTAATTGTTTATATTGGTAATTCAAGGTTTAGTCTCACTTTGACACCAAATAAAAGACGTTACAAAAGATGAATTAAGTAGTAATATTTTTTAATTGCCAACATTTAGCCAAATAGAAAAGAAAATGCTTTTTTTTTTTTGGCAACTTCTTGCTATTGATTCAGCTGAGAGTTTATGCATTCACTGGTGCTATTATAGACCTTGTCTTGTTTTGTGTAAATTTTTCAACTCTATCCTTTTTTTTGGGTGGGTCACATTGTTTTGTTAAATCAAGGTATATAATTATCTTCCTAAGTGCTGGTGAAATTTGCACTACTTGAAATTTATCCCTTGCGGAGCTTCTATTGCAAGAGGAATGTAAATGGCAGTCATGTGTAACAGTTATGTGTAACTGGCTAACCCCAGGGACTAGTAAACAGTTGTAGGAATTGACCAGTGGTAGATATTTTAAAAATTTTGTGAAGAAAAAGGTATTACAAATCACTATTATATAATGGCATGGGGATTGAAATGGCAACCAATCATCACTATTTCTTGTTGTGATGGAGGGGGGTTTCTCATCAAATTATTGAAATAATTACTTGATTTCTTTCACAGTGACGTTTTTTTGAAAGCAGTACTAGTTCTTTGTGTCTTTGTATAAATTACGTTAATATATGCAACTTCAAAATAAAGTTGAAAGCTGATAATTGCACGTTATTTGTTTTTTTTTCTCCATACTTTCTTCCTTTCTATTTTTGTTCAAATTTTCCATTGTGATGAGTTACATACTACCAGTTTTGTCTATTCCCCAATGAAGGTCATACTGTGTGAGGTTTAGAAGCTGATCTCCCCATACCCCATTATCAGCCACCCCCATACTCCCTCCCCCCCCCCTTTGCATCCTTGTAAAGATTCCATTACCAAAATAATACAATAAACAGTGTCTGATGTTCCCTCTCTTTCTTCCGCCTTGTCGTATCAGACACCCCCCCCCCTCCTCTTTGCATTCTCAAATATAAACAAGGCTCACGATG
>JAIPMN010002622.1:0-34794 GCA_020650975.1 Apostichopus californicus | reverse complement strand
ATATCGTCGTCGTCGTAATATGCTTCCATGGGTATGCAGGCTATTATACCTACACACGGCATGACTTTCTTTAGAGTAAGCTATATCGTGACTTCTTGTAAAGAATTCTATAGGGAAAACTTTCAATTAGAATTCCGTTGCAATCGTCACGAAACTGGGTTTATAGTTTCTATCGTTTATTTGTTCCTCAACTTAAATTGATCTATACAGTGAAGATTATTGAACTAGGTAGGTTGATATGCTGTACATTGATACATTCAATACTACTCGACCCATATTTTCATACACAACGGATGCTGATGATGCCATAAGAGAAAATTGGCACTAATGAAACTGACTTTGTTGATACATGGATGGCATACCCACGGCCAGAATGCAAAGTCGAAATTCTATGAAGTTGTAATTCTAAACTCTCTGCAACTTGCGTCATTCCTTGTATAGCCTACAAACAAAGTTTGTATCTGAAGTATCTATAAGCAATTTGGTTTCGTTTCACACTGCATGGCGGCTTCGCAAAGACTCATACCATTTATTTGTATTACCCTATCGCAAACGTATTTGCTAATACTTTGCGTGCATGTATGTGTACCCCGATAAGCAATTCCGAAGTTGCGAGCACATAGCCAACATAGCGAGGCAGGAGCGGATCCTTGGGGTAGGGTGTACACTTGAACCCACCTTTATGGAGGTTCGGTTTGAACGATCCCAGGGCCACATATTCTCATGCATCCACCTCTGTGAGGGAGCGATGCGATGGTGACTTAACAAAAGCTGCAATTTCTTTGTCATATAAGTAGGTACCGTATACAATTGTTTGGTATTCCCAATCAACTTTGGTATATAGGGTGTGCAACTCTGTATGTTGCTACCGTAACGTGCGTTTACCGCAACATCTATATAAGCTAGTCTAACACAATCACAAATATTGACCTGAAAATTTTGGTGTGAAGGGAGATATGAAAGCATGCACCAGAAGCTTCTTAAAGCGGCCATATAGAGACTTAGGGTGAATACTCGAACGCGCAAGGTATGGTGACGTCTTGGTGATGTTCCCTGGCGACCAAGTACTGCACTCATGCAAGACCTTTAAGTTCCAGTCCAATTGGACTGAAACGTAGAGTGGGCAGTTGCATGGTTCTGTTCAGACCATACATCGGTTAGATAGCTGCCCGAAAAGCAACCCGGCCCAATCGCTTTATTTCGTTTGAGGAACTGTGCTGGTTCTGGGAAATGTCAGGCTAAGTGCCACTGGGTGAGAGAATATATGGGCGGGTGTAGTTGCGTGATTGACGTCTGCCCATCCGGAATGACTTCATCAAGACGTTTTACAGGGAGCCTTGGTCCGGAAACGAAAGTTGCAGACAAGTAGGCGAAGCCAGAGGTAATGAACAAATCAGTCATGTCCCCGTGGGCCCGATTTCCCTGAAACGGTACACAACCTTATAAGAGATTACAATAAATCACTTTCAATGTAAATTACTAAATATTTTTTACATCATAAGAAATGGACTTCATGGAGACATTTAGCGTCTCTAATGTTGCTATGTTAGTTATTAACTCCGAAGGAGAAGTAAAGAGCCAGTTGATCTATTCGACGATGCAGTTGATGTGTTTCTTTACTACATTCCCATGCATGTGGTGATCCAAAAGCTGTTACAACTGTGTAAAGATAACAGTTTTTATGTGTACCCTTTGGATATGAATGCAATTGTCAAATCTGTTTCAATTTGAATTAAACTGAACTGAACTAAACTACTAAATGAGAAACATTTATATTTCGCACCTATTTGTATACCGGGCTGTCTACATAAACAGTTATAACTAAATGAGGGGGTAAGAGATGAAAGCTCAAAAACCATGACTACCTTTGACCTTTGAACTTGGTATCGAAGCTTGTTTGGTTCACCGTACCACTGTACTCTCTACATATATGTACATGTTGATGCGAGAGAGGGAGCCTAACACTCAGCCTAAGCTAGCAACACTTCAGAGGAGGATTTACCGATAATGTGAGTGAAAAGCAACTGAGTTGTACGAGAAGTTTGTTATGACACTCTTGAAAATAATAGATGTACGCCTTTTATAGATTAGTTTCCGTTTTGCTTTAATTTCGTCAAAACGAGGGAAAATGTAAGCTCTAAAGTAAAAGATCTCCGTTAGGCCATAACAATTAACACTGTAGGTATGCACTGTACTACAGTCTACAGTAGGCCTAACAACACTCATTAATAACTGTATTTGCGCCTAACTTCCTGCTAGTCCTACTCCTAGTGCACTGAAGCCTGACTAGTTATGATAGTACCTGCAAAGTTGTGATTCCTTAGCCTTATGGTTAGGCATATGATGTTGGAACCATGAACAGACAATAGACTAGTAGGCTAAGTAAGAAAGGAGTAAAGTAATGTTAATATTGTTAATGTTATGGCTATGCCCTAACTAGCTTGGTATGGTAGAATAGGCCTACAGTAATTATACATGTCCCTAAATTCGCGTTCTGTGTTATATCTTAGCTATTTAGTGGAATTATGCAGTAAACTTCAACGCATGCGTGAAATTAGGGAAAACGCACAATTACCGTATTCTACCATACTTACAGTAAGTGGTAGGCCTAACTCAGTTCTAAAGTTAATAACTCAGGCCTAGGTCTAAAGTAGTGTTACAGTGTGACTGTTAATAGTTAGGCCAACTTTAGCATAGTCCTGGCTAATTAGGGCCTAGTGTGTAACATCACAGTCAGTCATCTTGTCACTCTTAAAGTTGACCTTGGGGCTTGACCTGTCATGAACAATAAATGGCACCGTCATGTTTTTATCCGAAATATGAACGAACTGCAAAAAAAGAAAGAAAAAAAAGCCTGTTTAGGTCTGTACTCTGTATATGTTGGCTACTTGGGTGAGCCTGATGTTAAGCTATGTCCAAACTTTACTCCAAAATTGTGAAGTTAAAACCACTTCTATCAGTTCAGCCTATTCCAATCTAACGTTAAAAACACCCACCTTAGCCAATTAGTTTAGGGCCTAGCTGGGCCAATACTTATTGGTTGTGACTAATTATCCATCATCAGTTGAATAAGCATGGTCTGCTTGCTTTTCACCCGATCACTGTCAGTGGACAGAGAGACTGATTAAGCCATAGAGGAAAGTATTTGTGTCTAAGCATCACATCTAAGCAGTCATATGCATTATATGCAACTATCTTAGTTTTGTGTATATAGTGTATACAAGACCAAGGAGAGAACCTCTCAAAATTGAAATATAATTGTCATGATTACTTGTAAACACTTTGGAGGGGGTATTGTCAGTTTGTTGAAGCTGACTCCAGTGTAGAAGGTCATGGAGTATTCCGACAGAAATGGAGATCGCCATTTCTTTGAGTCCTCCCAAGAAAAAAAACAACAATTAAGATGTAATATGGTACATTCTAATGCATATTTATGCTGCAAATTAGTTTTAAAATTAATTCTATGCAAGGTTGGGCTAATAAAGTACTTTTCATGTGTTGGGGGGTTGTTAATTAATAGACATGTAAATAAGCACCAGTGCATTACTTACTGTATGTAACAGATGATCGGGTAGATGAGCAAGAGCACTATCCTAAGTGAACCGACGATCAGGTGAACAGCTCCCACTATATTTACATTATATAGCAATACTATTGCTAGGCCAGCCTGAAATTAAGCCTAGCCTAGCCATCATAAACCTGCTAAGTGCCTAATTTTAGGCTCACGTTAGTTGCTTCTAGGCTAGCCTAGAGGCCTGTCTGTCCTTGGCGCATAGGCCTTAGCCAATTGAAGGGCTAGCCTTCTGGCTTTTAGCATGCATTTCATTGTGTACGCAGACCAGCCAACCATATTGATAGTTTTCACTATATCATCCATCCAAGAAATAACTTTTCATTAAAATTGTGTGTAGCAGATTTCAGTTATAATACCTATTTTGTTTCTCATGATATAGACACAGTGTAACTGTAGCAATAAAAAAATAAATCCAGGGGGAATTCCCGTCATATATATATATATATATTTTTTTGGGGGGGGGATTTGTAACATAGAGGGGGGATTTCATTTTAACTCTCCGGAAGTATAACGTTCCAAAACCAGTGTCATTTGAGGAAACAGTGAAGCAATACAATTGTGTTAAGTTTTCTCAATTTATTCAAAATTTATACCACTATATCTTTCTTTATCACTCCCCCATTTCATAAAGGCCTGTTCATACTCAGGCTCACGGTAATGAGGACCCTCTACTGAAATGAGGGTTGACTCTATGTAAAGCACTAGTTTTGAAGTCTTTACTCCCGTTCCCAACAAAGTTTGAAGTACAGTATCATTCAGTTGATCTAACTTCCATGATGTGCAAAACATTTTCACAATTTTTGTAAACTAGCCATGGCCAAAGAGGCAACCACTTTGTTTAAAATTTGTCAGTTTTCTTTCTTGTCAAAACTGTGGCGCTACTACTACCAGTACAACTACAAGTAGTACCAACGACCTTAGGTCTGCTTGCTGCGTTTCCATTACTACTAACATTTACCTTGTCTTTCAACGTCTTGTCTTCGTCTCCGCCGCTAATGTTAGTGTTAGTAGTATTGTTATTAATGTTAGTTTGAGTGCTAGGCCTAACGTTAAACATAACAAAAGTTTCCTTTAAAGTCGAAGCCTTACAATTACTTGTTTGTTCTGTTCTGTAAGTTCCCTTATCTATATAATTTGACCTTTTGAAAAAGGAATATAAATCCTTGGAAGACATCCTAGATTATTCAATCAAACTAACTCACTTTTGTCAATGTTCACTAAAGATTGTGATACATGGTACTTGGTCGGGAAATTTGCCCGTAGCTGTGCTGTACACAGTAAATTAACATGAGGAACATATTGCACAACTTATACATCCAATCAGATGCACTCTTCTTCGTACACTCTTAAGCTGTGCTGTGAATGGTTTTATTGTAACAAAGTTATAACTAGAAACTGATTTGGACCAATCGCAAGTTTGCAACCTATTGTATTAGCTATCAAGTAGTTTTCCTTGAAAGTTGTTAGGTTAGAGGTGAAGAACTATGTATGTCATACCTCTTTTCCAAACTTGTGGCTTAATGCAACATACTATAGGGTTAGGGTTAGGAGTGTGTGATTGGCCATAGAAATAGTTTTAAAAAAAGCCACATTCCAGCTTAGCATTGTTGGTCCTTTGAAGTTCAAAGTTGAGTTAAGTAAAATGCTACCCACCCTAAACTGTCTATGCGGCGTGCACACAAACGTTTTTGTTTCCTTTTAATTTTTATTTGTTTATTTCTAAGCTTTGTGTTGTTCAAGAGAGGAATGTCACGTCACTTGTTAATGTTTTTTCCCCACAAGGAAATGGTAGACTTGGTCTCACATATACAGTGGTATGCCATGCAATATAACAACCTTAAATTTACAACAGTCATACTTGGGGTACTGTGCCTTCTTCACAATTACGGGAATAGAAATAGCTTTAACACTACACTTCGTAGAATATTGGAATGTTAAAGATAAACACTGACATAAAATAGTCGCAAAAAGTTCTATTCACAAGTCGTTGGTATAACTTTTAGAAGGAGACATTTTTACAAATGTTTGAAAGAAGTTTTATCATGCTAATGTAACAAAGTCAGCAGCAGAGGAATGTAAAAGCATGTATAATTAAATACATAGCATTAAATGGAAGATTTTCAATCTACACTATGCTGGATTCATAGTCTAACAGTTTCTGCCCCAGAATAGAATGAAATTATAGACCTGAAATTTTCTTTCATTCATGTTATAAAATGTGATGCTGTTCTTTAGTAAGAAATATAAACAGAGCCTTTAAATTTCTTGAACTCTTGATCATGTACTGAAAACTAATAAGAAAAGCCAGATGTACTGCACATGGCTTTATGTTCTTTTAACAAATGTGTGTCTCTCACTGTTAATACTTGGGACAGCTGCCCCATGAAGGTAAGAAGATACCATGTGATTCTATAGTGGATGCTGCTATGTGACAGCTCCTTATAATGTTCTATTACTTGATGAACATAACGTTGACATGGCCACTGCTCACCGCCATACTGTAGAGTCTGTCATCAAGCCAGTCTACTGTAAACATGAAATGTCATCAAGCCAGTCTACTGTATACATGCAATGTCATCAAGCCAGTCTACTGTATACATGCAATGTCATCAAGCCAGTCCACTGTATACATGCAATGTCATCAAGCCAGTCCACTGTATACATGCAATGTCATCAAGCCAGTCTACGGCATACATGCAATGTCATCAAGCCAGTCTACTGTATACATGCAATGTCTCATCAAGCCAGTCCACTGTATACATGCAATTTCATCAAGCCAGTCCACTGTATACATGCAATGTCATCAAGCCAGTCTACTGTATACAGTACATGCAATGTCATCAAGCCAGTCTACTGTATACATGCAATGTCCCAGAAATTCTTTTGAGTACGTCAGTGGCCTTGCGTCTCCTAAAATCCTCACTGATGACACTTTTTGTTGCACTTAGTCTTTGGTTTATGGTGCAAGTTGCACTGCGATGGCTAACAGTGTATTACATGTGTTAGAAGACACTCTCCAAGGTGTGCAATAAACTCATAGGGAGCCTAGTTAAATATAATGCACAGTGGTGAAATTTGGCTGAAGTTTGAACATGTCAGAAATGCAAGCTTGTGTTGTCTATTTTAAATCCTGAGGCATTATGGCAACCAGTGTGGAAGTTGTACATGATATGTATAACCAGTCCATTTGCCAAACATCTTCATAATGTTTTGTTATGCTCTAGCTCTAAGTTTGGTAATTCTTGAAAAAGGGAGTAGTTTGTTTTAATTGCAATAAGCACTAAAACCCACTTTGCAATCACTTAAATCTGGTTTGTTTGATACACAGTTCATACACTTTACCTGTACTAGTCTTAGCCAAAGTAAGGTGATTCCATTTCTTTTGAGGTTCTAACTGTCAACATGCTTACTTGTTGAGGGTAATGAACTCATAGCAATACGCTCAAGTTACACTACACGCAATGAAAGCAATCACGTGTCAGACATACTCCTTTACACCAGTGTTCCGTTTAATCCAATAAGATGATCCTACAAAGCTAAACTAGAACAGACAAGATGACTCTATTCACCTGCTAATCCTTAACATCCCAGTTTTACAATGTAGATTGACACTTTATCGGCATTTGGTTTTCAAGATATTAATAATCAAGAGTCTTATATAGTTAGAGAAAGCAAGCGCTGACCGCATTAATATCATAACAGGTTTTTCAATTGTGTAATTCTGCTGTTGTACTGTACAGAGTGTTGATGGTTTATCTAAGTCAGAATACTTTTTGTCACTGATATGTTTCAGACTCCTTAACTCTTAAATTAACTGAAATATGTCTGGCCCTGTAACTTTTATGTACATCTCTTTACAGAAACCACTGAACTCCCACAACAGGTCCCCAATCAATGAAAAATTTTAAGCAATAAACAAGTTGTTTTAAATTTGTAAAATGTTTAAAGGGGATACCTTCCCAGCTTGAGTTTGATTAAAGTTTGAGTGACTTTCACCTGAGTCTTTTCATGTTGTGAGTTGAATCAACTGTTTTGGCATAGCTGAGCTACAAGTGCAATTTAAAAGAGATACTCTTAAATTGCCAAATATTCACAAGGGGTTAGTAAGACAGATGTTCATGATCTTGACAATACTGCTTTAAAGTGTGACCTAAACATTATTACCAAATAAACAATTTCAGAGCCATTTATTTGTAGTTGCTTGTTGATAATCAAGTTCATTGCAACTCTATATGTTATTGTTTACATTAACATTACATAGCATGTTTTCACATCTTGAAGTCTTTGTTTGGTTTGCCATCCTTTAAATTCATTTTTTCAAATCCATTGTTGCATTGAATGCTGTAAAACTGAATGCAGTTACTGTATCATTTGTTGTTCTATGGAACTTGGTTTCTAATTGGATGAACAAATACATATGAAGCCCCTCAAATTATCCTGTGCAAGTTTACTCACCATTGAGTGTCGATATGTGTTGAGAATGGGTTTATACGTAGTTAGTCCTTGTACAGTACATAGCAATTTCATATCAACCAGGATAATAGTGAGTTTGTAGTTCCAACTCAACTTCCTGGACATAAACGTTCCATAAGTTAATGCGTGCATCATTCTATTGCACTTGAAACATTTCGTAACAGGGTAATATTTTTTGTTGGTACATAGTAAGTATTCTCTTTAAACTTAACACATCGTTTAATATCCTTGTAGTGTTACACTGTACGTACAGTCTCAGTGTTGCAGTTAATATGGCCGTCAGTGCATAGCAGCCGAGTGTTTATTCTGCAGCAGATCATGGTTAGTCTCCAGCCACTTATCTTTGCATTAATGGGCCAACCTTGAAGTACTGTATGCTTTATCTTGATAGAAACATTTACATGCCATTACCTGCAGATATTTCTTACTAGCACAAATATCTGTATAAGCTTTAATGCCATTCTCCGGTGTGTTTTGACCTAATATGTTTACAATAACTGTAAACAGTCAGAAAGACTTTGCATTAAATCTGAGTGTAGGAAGGAGGATTTTTTTTGCCCTTCCGACAGTCATGTTATAAATTCTTGTTTAATTTTATTTATGATTCAATAATTTCACTAGATGTTGGAGTCAGAGCAACAGTTGGTGATTATAAATTCTCATTCTTTCACACTCTTTTCAGTATGATGATCTATTTTTCAAGGAAATTGCAAGTTAAAACCAAAAACCTTGAAATATGATTCTTTCAAATATCGTTGCTCTACAAAGTGCTTGGAAAATGTGAGAATCATTGCAAAATTTGGCATTTGTTTTTCTCAGCTTTGTGTTAACTTTAATTCATGAATAGCAAAGTTTTCAGTTCTAACTCAGGTAGAAATAATGAATATTTTAACAGCTATGTTTAGGAAAATGATTCATTTACATCCTTTATCAATGCCAAGCACAAATATATCCAGTTATATATCTGAAAGGCAGCTTTGATATTTAGTTGTATAATGCACCACTATCCACAACTAAAGGAAGTAAGTTTTCATCGATTTGTTGTTACCATCAAAGGGGAGGCCATTTGAGTAGTAAGAAAAAAAGCATAGGAATATTACCCAAAGAAAAAATCTGTGATGGAATTCACAAATCTACACTGTGAACTGAGATTTGGCAAATACTAGTAGAACAATGTTTAAATGGTTAGGAAATCCCCTATATGACTATTTTTTCTGTGATGGTGTGAATTGACTCACTTTCATCACCCTTCATACACAGCTGTTTGAAACTCATCTGCAACACTTTCAGCATTACAGCATTAGAGCATCTCACATCACAGTCTCTTTTTTTCTTTTATGAACATTGCCCGTAAAATACTCATAGCAAGAGATGCAGTCACTTTTACACTGATGTGGGATTTATGATTAAATGATAATGTTAATTTAAACTGTGGCTTCCAGAAACAGAACAGTGACAGTTTTTACAGAGGTATATCTGTTTTTGCAAAGTATTTATATGTGCATATATGCCCATGATGTAAAAGGGGAACATTATCCATCCAAGCACCCTTGTGAAATTTGCATTTTTCCCCCGAATAAACTGTGCACGAGATATATATTCAAGTTGTTACTTTTTGGATCCAAAGGGAATTATCTGAAGCAAACAAACTTGTGTAACATCACAGATACACATTGACAAATTTTGTTGTCAAATTTATTTCATATGATTCTTTTACTTTATTAATCACCATGCTTGGATATATATAGATCTCTATCCTTGATTGTGTAGGGTTTCAGCACTCTATATACATACCATTATGTATATATATATAGCTGAAATCTTACACAATCTTGTGAAATTTACACAACATTTTCGAATGTTTTGTATTCCTGATCTGATTCATCCAATTGTGAAGTAAAAATTGGCTGCAAAGTTATGAAGAAAGAGAGTATATTTTGTTGTAAACATACAGTCTCTGAACTTTAATGTACATTTATCTGAATACAAACCTGTATATTATTTTACATACATTTCTCATCAATTTCTTGTCTAGTCACTAGTCAGTCGTAACAAGGGATTACAATCTTCCTAATTTCTACCAAACATATTCTTTGCATTTGCCCAGGCCTTTGTTGTGGATTCATTTTAATAGTGATTGTTGGCAATATTTGTTTTCAAAATTTCGGTTCAACTTCCCAGAAAGAGTTCATAATGTAATATAGATGAAACCCAATCATCTGAGGAACTATTGTAACCCTCCCATCCCCCTAAAAAAAAACTGCTTCTTTAGATTTGTCTCTTTAGTATCTCCTCTATGCTTCTGAAAATGTAACTTACATTATTTCACCTTCTTTGTAATGTCAGAAAAAAGATTTCTTTTGCAGTAAAAAAAATATATATATTTGCTTTTACGTTATGATTTCAGCTAAATTGCTAATTTTCTAGATGCCACCATGTCGTTTATGGCTTGTATTAGTGACACAAAGTGAGAACTATCCATCCTAACTATATGTTTACTTTATCGCCTAAAAGCATTGAAGCTAACTTTACTGTCCAAATGGGTTGTAAATTGTATACATTTTGCCATATAGCAAATTGTGAAATACCCAGTCCATTAAGTTTCTACTATGGATGTGTAGTACTGTATATTCCATAACAGTGACTAAACAGAAATTCACAAAGTAATACAGTAGTCTGGCAGCAGCCGTAATCTAATTGAGATTCCCTAATACACTATAATATATGGCAAGTATGGCAAGTCTAAGAGTAAGGACTTTGTAAATGTATGCATGGAATTGATGTGGGTGCATTCATGTCGGAGGTACCAAGCTTCTCTGGACATGATACTGTAGTCTGTCACTTTTGTGATGTTAATAATCAGACCAGTTGCTTATTACTTTTAATTTTTTCAATCACTTAATAGACAAGGAGACTCTCCATTTACTCTATACAATCTTTATGAATGGTATTTCTGAGAGTGAGACAGTTTCAGTCGTTTTTATACGGAATCTATTTTTCTACTTTTTACTTCTTCGAATTGCAGATATTAATACCTGGCCAGATTGAGCTGCGCCCGGTCGTAGAGTGTACTTCAATGTCCAAGTTGTAAAAAAAAAATCTTCCCCGAAGATTTTTATTCGCAAATTAATTTGATATCCCATGTGCACTTAAATTACAAACTTCTACAACTCTTCCCATACTTAGAGAAGGAGACTGTGAAGTAATCGGATGTCTTTCTCCACATATAAAGACTGACTTGTTAGTGTCACAAAAACATGTTGAACACCTATAACAAAGAGTCAGTTTCTTTTCAAACTAAATATTCATATGTAGAGTACAGGCACTGAATGCTTACAGAACTTTGATAGCAGAATATAAACAGTCTGTGTTTTCATTGCAATTATAACACCAAAACTTGTTTATTTTGTATCATGTGCTTGTTGGGAATGTTTATCTTATAACAGTAGGTAGCCATTCCTAACATTTAGTCACAGCTAATAATAACATAGACAGTGGTCCAAGTTTATTTGAGAACACTCATTGGCACTTTAATCTGTTTGTAAAATTGTAAATTGAAAAAAAAATGATTTAAGGCTTTAGAATTTTGAAAGGCAGGTTTTTTCCAGGTTCATTCAACAGTTTTCCCAATCTTTCAAATTGTGAAACAAATTTTAGAGTTCAGAGCTAAAATTGATAATTGGATTATAGTCAAGAATACATGATTACTCTCATGTGTGACTGCTTTGTGTCATAATCAAATTTCCTATTAGGCAAACAAAAGCTTAAATCACACATGGAAAGAAATTGTTAATCTGTTACGTCAGTTGGTGTATATTAGAATTAAACTTGTTGGTGGGGGGGGGGGTGGGGGGGGAGATTGAAGGATAGCTAAACTTTTTATCTCCACCATTGTCAGTTGACAAAGTTTTATGTAATGTGTGGAAGTGGTTCTCATCTTGCTTGTGATTGATTAACTTGCATATCGATACTATGGCAGCATAAATGATATGGAAACATGAGCTGGTCCTAAGGTTTAGACACTCGTGTCAAAGCAGGACTGCTGTTTCACATACTGTACACGTGTAATATTAGTTTGTGTTGTGTTAACTAGTACTCTATATGCCATGGCAGCTTGTGTATTTTCAATCGTGTACACTAAGTCTGTGTTCGCAAAAGCTGGTAAATCGTTTGCAGTTTTCAGTTCTGAAAATTTCTTAAGTGAAGGAGTTTTTCCAAATTCTGAAGATATCACCAGAATGTTTCAAACCTGTTGCCACGACAATTGACAGTCATCAACAAGACAACAACAACAACAATAAAAATAAAACTATGAAAGAGTCTTTTCTTGGCCATTGTTCTCTGGACACAAAAGTGAATATCACCAAATTCAGTGAAAACTGTGCAAGATTTGTTTTGGCTAATCCTACTCAGTGACAGTATGCCTATTCAGTAAGAACTCTGAATTTAATCATTCATAGTTGTTAACAATCAGTTCCAGTCAATATTTTGTTTGTATTCTTATTATGTAAAAATTGTACACGGTTGGAGTATTAAGCTTTCTTGCACGGTTTGACACCTTTTAATTCCACTTTGCAATTTGAATATAAAATGAGCAGACTGAAGTATTCGAAGGCTCTTTTTTTCTGTGGAAGTTCCTATATAAGAGATTACATGGTCTACAGTATCTCTGTGTCTGCCTGAAGCAATGCAATAAGATTTTGTGACACATTTGACACTTACCAGTGTTTAGCATTTTCAGCTGGCTGCACACTGGACAGACTGAATGTGACCCAACTCAAATGGAACTGTTGTAACATGTAGATGTATATTACTGGATTGTTAACATGTAGATCTATATTAATCGTGTAAAGTTGAGCATGAATTTACGTGTACCAAGGACTGTAAACTGATCGAATAAATCGCGTCCGCTTTTGTCCGACCAAGTCATCGTGTTGCCTGTTCCAGACTGGCAATTAGCGTCAGTCATGCTGTGTGCAACGATGCACGACTTAGACTACAACTGCCCGGTTTTAGCAAATGTACAGTAGACAGTCACTGGGATATAAGAGACAGTCACTGGGATATAAGTTTGCATGTGACCCGAACCAGCATAGGCATTTAAAAGGAGAACTGTCTTTCAGTGTGTTCATCAGTCGTAGTGTGAGGGAGTCGGTCGGTCGGTCGTAGGACTATTGGTCTTGACAGTGATCGAATAAACTAGGTCACGACAGTCCATTTGCATTTGCATGTTATTCAATCTGCATCTGTCGTAGGCAGTGTTTCCGTGACCGTAGTATCCTCGCCATCAGATTGTTTCCAGGTCTGCTGTTATTATCTTGTAATTCGATACAATTGCTTTTTAAACAAGTCCTAACAATATGTTGTATGATTTGAACAATAAACAGCCACACTGTGTTATAGAAGGTTTCAGAGACTCAAACATTAGCATTGTACTGTGTGTTGTACAGTACTGGTGCAGTAAATTATTATATCCAGAAATAAATGTCCCCTACTCTGGGCCTCAATGGGGAAGAACTTGATCAATACATTCTGAGAATGTGTTTTTCGTCTTTTAGTATCATGTGCTGAACACGTTCTTGTGGTTCTCTACTTCAGTTTAGACATTTGACTATGTCGCTTCAATTATACATTAATGTGCTTTTATGTGTTGCCAAATATACTTTTACATGGTGAGACAAGGTCGTTGCACAGTGTGTGTGACTGCACTCACCGCTGTAGGTTGATGGTCATAACCCTACTGTCAAATCACAGACTGTATTAGTATGAATTCAATTCTTCTTTTCAGAGATTAATGATTAAAGACTTTTAAAGAGCTGAAGGGGGGGGGGGGGGTTGGGGATCTTTTCCTTGTTTTGCAGTTAAAAGTAGAGGAGAAAAAAGGAACCTCAGTAAATTGACCTTCTAGTATTAAGGCAATTAAAAGTCTGTTCGTTGACCTTGAAGTTCATATAGTGGACAGGTGATGCATTTGTCTATTCATAGATTCACTGCACTCTCATACATTTTCAAGATGCCATGGATGTTTGTAAATTGGTCTGGACATATTTCGGAGGTAGTTTGTGTGGTACACTGTGTTACATGGATCGACGCAGCAAAGTTTATCTGTTAACTTTAAAAGTAAAAGGGTTCATGCAAGAGTTGTGTTAAACTAGCTTTGTATGATAGGGAAGTTTCTAAATGAGTAACAGTGAATGCTCTCACAGAGAGGTATTGGAAAACAACATAAAATGTAAAGACCACTGCAGAAATTGTTGGAGGTCAATTTTTGTTTGAGGTCAAAGTATGAAACCCTTTGTACATACAGTTATTGCAAAAATTAAATCATGATGGAACTTCATACTTGATACATGTGTAAAATCACACTCTGTTGAATACAAAGAAACGCATTGACCTTTGTGTAGGTCAAAGGTCATTTGATGTCATCATAGGTCAAAGTATGAAAACCTTTGTCAAAGCATAAATAATTGCAAGCAGAAAGCTTGGATGAACTTTAAACTTGGTGTGTACACCCAAAGTAGTGGGTACAAGATGACTGCTGAAACTGGTGGAGATCGATGGTCATTTGAGATCAACAGCTCTAGGTCAAAGTAGACCTGAAAAGCTTGTAAGCTTGATAATGACAATGCAAATTGTGGTGAAGTTCATACTTACTTGGTACATGTAAATCACCCTTGAAGAGTACAAGAACCCTTTTGAAATTGGTTGGGTGAAAGGTCATTTGGTTTACTAACAGGTTTAAGTCTGAAAACTTGGTAAACATAATTCCAAAGGTATTAAGTGCATTAGTACAAGAACATTGCTGATTACTTGAAGGAAGTAATGACCAATGCTCCAAAATATTGTATGCAGTGTCACAGTGCAATGTTCTTGATTAAAATGTGGCAAGGAATCATAATGCCAATTCACTTTCTGGATTATATATCTATGGTAAGATGCTTTTCCGTTTAATTTCTACTGCTCAAGTTTTCTATTGAAGAAACAAAGTCAGATAGTTTGTAAAGTGATTACCCGTGGTCAATCAGAATGATTTCTTTTGGTCGTAATTTCCTCAGCAACTTTGTCAAAACTGGTTATATGCTGAGTATGTCAGAGCAGAACCAAATCACAACTTTGAATTTGTCTTACTTATATCTTTCATTTGTTACAATACCTGGGCACCAGTTGCATTTAAGTATTAATTTGATTAAACGCATATTGGGAACAAAATTGCACACATAGAGTATATAGAGAACATGGTCAGCATGTCACATAATATCTTTCAAACTAAGTGATCTGCTACCAGTTGAAGGACCGTGTTCCACTGTACATGTATACAAAATTGTCATTGTATTGTGCTAGTTCAATTTTGTTAAGCTTCAACAGCTTAAAAAAGAGAGGACTTTTCATAAAATGAAAAGATTTTTTTTTTTATCCCTTGAGTTACTTTTATTAAACTAAACTATTCACGTTTGACATAGGAAATTTAATGGTGGTTGGAGGGAACAATATTCTGCATATATTTTGCATATTGAGAAATCTGGACAAATTTGTGTATCCGTAACTATGGTAACAATTTTAATGCTAAAGTTCTGTTTGAACACAAAATGCTGCGTTGCATTATACCGTTTCTGCTGTGTTGCAATTTGGCCATCTAGAATCCTGCTAAGCTATTCGTATATAATGAGTTAAATTATTCCAGGGACGTGGTACAGCTATGTAGCGATATTCATAAGATGAAACAAACTTTAGCGAAAGAGCATCATTGCAAATTCCTTTCCTACAGTTTATCTGCAAATTTGTCACTTGTGGCTAGTCACAGACTTAGTGTACACGTTATAAAAGTGCAATGCATTGATTGCAGTTTCGAAATACTTTACGAATAATCGTAATGATAAGATGTGTGAGTTATTAACCAATCTATATGTGCACTATCCCTATTCGGTGAATATGCAGGGAAAGGTCTCCTCATTAATACAGTGTTGTCTGATAGGTGTATAATACATGATCTTTAATATTTTATTCAAACATATTTTTTCTTCCAAGTTATCTTCTTCGTGTAATTCTGACTAGGTTGACTTCTCTTCTACCGAGGATCGCCGGTTGGTTGATATATAATTCAGTATTAATTGCTGTAGGGGGTAATAAGTAATTAACAAAATTCTACAACATGCTGAGCTACTGATTGCGGATAATGTCTTGAGCACATGTGTGTGTATTATAAGTGATATATGTATGAGTTTGTCTCTCAGAGCTCTAGAGATGGAGGTACTTAATGATCAGTATTTTGAGTAGTAGAGTAGATTAAAATCCAAGAACGATCTCACTAGTTTGTAACTTGATACTGTGTAGTCAAATTCAGTGGAGTTCCTCTCTTTACTTTGCAATCTGTTAGCCACCGAGCTAGAAGTGATTAAAAATGTAGACATTGATATTTTACTGTCAATGAATCTTAAAGAGATACTGAGGCATTTAACTTGATGCTTGCAATCCAAGAACAATCTCATTGTAGTTTTAACTCTATAGAGCTCACCTCATTCATTACTTACCTGTCTCCTAAACCATATGTACTTTGTTCTACCTTGTCATACCCAGTGGAATATCCTCTCATTTATCTGACATAACCTTGCAATCTGCTTAACACCTAGAAGGGAAATTCCACACTGTAGACAATTTATATTTATTTATTGAGTTTCAAAAGTAATCACATGCAGAAAGCAAGTTGAGAACCTTCAAAATGTTTTAGTTTACCTTGTGCGTTCAATATCTGAAACGTTGCTAGTGAGCTGTATTTCGAAGGAGATTTTTAGTCTCAAATTGCATCGTAAAATCAATCAAAATCAAATTGACAGAATTCTCAATTTGAAAAGCTGCTTTAAAGTTACTACGGCCACCTACCTGTGAAATGCCTCATGGTAATGTTTGGCAGCAAAGCCTTGATGAAATAGACTGTATAGCAGTATGTAGATTGGATGGTCTTCCTTAAGTATCTACAGTGGGCATTAGTGTAATGTTTTCCTTAGGATATTTTCTGAACAATGGCACACAATATTAAATTGTACATACAAATAGGGAAGACAAATATATACCACATGCAGCTAATTTAGAAACTCCATCTCTGTGTACATCTACTATGATTCAAACTTGTAATAATTGTTTGAATATTCTTTGGAATATTTTTTTGTTGAAGTTATTTTACTTTTATAAACTATTGTTTTTATTTATTTTTTATTGAAATGTGAAGTATATACAGTAATTTGAAATGTTTGTGCAGGTACACATGTATTCACTCTGGAGTGTCGACTTCATCAAAATTATGCATCTGGATTTGTAAGAATATTATGTTTCTCAAATCCTCAAAGCATTAATAATTCTTTGAAAAATTATAAAGAGGAGTAAAAAATTCCATCATTCCCTGTACCATAATGTTGTGATCCACCCTGTTGCTGCCAGATCTCAACATTCATAACAATTATCACAGTTTTCGTGAAGAGATGCAGGAAGGCTGTCTGCCAGGGTTTGACATTCAATATGACATACAATCAGCATTTAACATGAGAACATCCTTTAATTATAGCATAGTCACATTATAAACATAATGTAATCAATGGGTGCATTTCCATGTACAGATCGAATGAACGCTGTCATACTGAATCTGAAAGCAGACCTGCACATACATGTACACAAGCATTTTTATGTTAACATTAGGCCTCTACATTGCAAGTATTTCCTGTGCAATTCCTTATACATATATACATAATGTAATATGAGAAGGAATAATTCTACATCACATTTGTTCCCTAGGGGTGGTAATTTATGTTTGTTGTATGGCTGTGTAGATTCACAGTTTGTTAGTCCTTTGGCATGTTTTGATAGATATTTATACCATAATGTTCATACAGTAGATAGTAATAGAAGGCTGTTCCGTTTACAAACTTTTTAGGTTTAATACAGTATGAGGGTACTGTAACTTTTAGTGAAACGCTTTTCAGACTTGTCCAACAGAGCCTAGCTTAGGTACATCTGGAAGTATAATAATAAGCATAATAATAATCAGGCAGATATTTTTATGACATTTAAGCGACCACAAATGAGGGAGAAGCCCGCAAGGACTTTCATTTCGGGTGGCTTACAATTCAACATTTAACTAAAATTTGGAATCTTTTCAATTTAGAAAGTCATTTCAGATGGAAAAACCATAGATTGCTCTTGGATGATAAAACCCACCTTACTTTGACCCGACCGGCGATCGAAGCCCGATGCTCCCGAACACTAAGCCTCATTGCTTCAAATCCTACTGCCTTTATCCACTAGGCCACATTTCCGGTACACTTGACTCCAAGCTCTAAATACACTTGAGGTACAGACTATTCACACATTGGAAGTACTGTATACTTGAAGGTACACTTGAAGGTACACTTGGAGGTACAGATTGGTCACACTTGGAAGTACACTTGATGGTCCTCTTGGAGGCACAGACTATTCACACATTGGAAGAACATTTGAAGGTTCACTTGTAGGTACAGACTATACACACTTGGAAGTACACTTGAATGTTCACTTGAATGTTCACTTGGAAGTACACTTGAAGGTTCACTTGGACGCACAGACTATTCACACATTGGAAGAACACTTGAAGGTACTCCTGGAGGCACAGACTATTCACACTTGGAAGTACACTTGTAGATACACTTGGAGGCACAGACTAGTCACACTTGCAAGAACATTTGAAGGTTCACTTGTAGGTACAGACTATTCACACATTGGAAGTACACTTAAATGTTCACTTGAATGTTCACTTGGAAGTACAATACACTTGAATGTTCACTTGGAGGTACAGACTAGTCACACTTGGTTTCATATTTTTTAACTTTGTGTTGTATCATCCAGGGGACGCCATTTTGTCTACTGTACTGTATAATCTCATAGTGCCTACTGGAAGTCATTTCTGTATCCCTTACTTTTGTGTTTATTTTTCACCATGGTGTTACTGTAAATCGATTTCAGTTACAGTGTACAGCACTGTAGGTTGTGCTCAAACCGTAAAATGTTCAAGTACTGTCTTTTTGACTTCCACAAGTCTCCAAGTCTTACATACTGTACACATGAATAGTCTGTAGCTAGCACTTGCATGTTTTCTTTCACATGGATTATATTATACAAATAATGAATGGTTATGAGTGCAATAGTGCAAATATTTCATGAGTTGAAAGATGGAATGTTCCATTCAAAGAGGCGCAGCCGAGTTGAATGGAACAAATTACATCTTTCAACGAATGAAATATTTGCACTATTGCACGAATGGAAACCATTCATTATTTGTTTTATACAACACCTTCAAATTTGGATATAATTGGATGTAAAATGCACTCATGCACTCATGTTTTGAACAGACAGGTTTCTCTGCTCTCTTACCATTGAAAAAAGTGCTATCAAAAAAGTATAACCCATGGTTCTATTTCATAGAGTGCAATAGAGCGGATTTTGCATGCAATCGACGAGCAATTGACCAATCAAATGGCCGGAATATAATTAGGTGTTGTATAAACCACTATAATAGTTGCACTATTAGATCTTTTAAAACTAGTTGTCCCTTACCTGTCTTCACTTAGAGTGACAACCAACACCTCTGAGAAGTATGTCCTGTGAATTGTGAACCGTCCTGTATACATGATTTTAAATTGTTTCATCATCAACCCTTTAATCCTTGGACTAACATCATAAATGATTGCCTGATTTCGATTTCTAGATTCGATTCAGAGCCTGACATGTGTCGATTAGTTTCATGCTCTGAGGACAAGTCAGAGGATATGGAGTCGCCTCTACTACACTGAAGGACCACACCAGTTCAAACTGATACAAAGCACCTGAAATGTCATGACTGGATTCAGCTTCCTCTCTTTAATTCGTTGACATTTTGAAGAAAGCTGCTGCTTGAACATTTCTCGATTGACAAATCAACTCCTACAGTATTAGCATACTGTACTTCATCAAAGAGTCTGGCCATGCTGTAGTTAAATGTAGGCGAGAAATGCATTTTTAAGGAATGCTGGACTATAAGCTGTCAAGCTCTGAGGCTTCCCAGGGGTGTTTTCAGGATTAAGCACACAGACCATCTTCACTTGTCAGTGTGAAAGATAGACTTGTGTTACTTTTATTGAATCTGTAAAATGGGAGGATAGTGAGAAGAAGTAAAAAACTAATATACATATATTGGCAAATCAGTGCATCCTGTGATATGCCCCTTTAATGAAAAGAAATGATGATGATAAATAGTGATACGGTACAGTGTACAGTGTTTTGGGATTTCCTTTGAAACAACATTGACACTGATTTGTTGGATGAAATCATGTCCCTTTCAAAACAGGTATTTATTCACTTAAATGGAAAGAGGATACATGGACATTTTAATTTACGTAAAATAAATCACGGAAATATAATTATGCTGTAAAATTAAAAGTAAAACTGATATTTTTTAAACATTACAAAGATTTTCATGTAAAACAGAACTTGAAGCTTCGTTTAACTTGTTTAATGAATAGTAACTGTTATGCAGAGTTGTTTGATTTATGTCGTTATTGACAATAAATAGAACTTGAATCCAAGAGAGAGAAATTTGGAAGAAACTGATGTATGCATGCAATGGAAAAGATGATTAGAAAATTATTGTTTGGCAATCAAGTTATCTTGAAGTGTACTATGATTCTCTTCATGGTGTTGGTTGAGATTACAGTCTTAAAAAGGAGGTGTAAATTGAGATTTCCTTAAGTTTCTATATCAACATGTCTTCTGTTGAAATCTTTGAAATGAAATGCTCTAAAAGTTCAAGTGGCAAAAACTCCAGAATGGTAGATTTGCAAGGCAGAGGGGCAGTGACCTGATGAGTTCAAGAAGGATAGGGGAGGGGATGGGGAGGGGATGGGGAGGGGATGGGGAGGGGATGGGGAGGGGATGGGGGTGCAGTGCAAACTTGTTACCAACTGTCGTAAGCTAGGGAGATAGGAGTGCAGATGTATACGACACATGTAAGTATCACGGTTCATAAATTTCTTCAATATCCAAGCCTGTAAGTTTTGGCGAGTTTAATGACATTCTTCACCTTTATCTTTTCTATTGTCTTACAGGCATTTCATGAACAGTTGATAAAGTGAATAAAAATGTCATCTGGGCCAGTAGTAGACAGGATCGATCCTTTTGCCAAGAAATCATTAAGGAAAGGGAAACAAAAGAAGTCACAGGGATCTTCAAAATATCAGAACCAGCAAAACACAGAACTGCAACCACTAGCCCTATTGAAAGGTGAGAAATACATTGCTTCACTATATATACATCCATCTACATACCCATATAGACATGTAAATGTTTATCTTTTGATAGTTTATTTATAATTATTGTGAAATAGTGTATCATATGAGTGTTCAGGAGGTAAATGTCAAAGGTCATGTAGGGGTCATCTTACACAATTTGTTGAAAATATGCAAAACCATTCTGGAAATGGACATTTATGAGACCTTTGTGGTCAAATGTGACCATGGTTAAAACTTCCACAGGTTCTCCTGCAAATTAACCAAATTCCTCTGGAATTTAGGGCAAAGGTCAATTAATATCATTTGAAATCATCACTTGATGTGGGATACAGTGTCAATGGGTATCAATCACACTTTTGTCATGCCTTTATGTTAAAACAGTACTGTAGGCATTATTCAATGCAATGTTACATGTTACAGTGTGTATCGGTACTTTCTAGTAAAGTACTCAGCACTATTACTGTAGTTGTAAGTACTCCTGATTATTGAAACCAGTTATTGTTATTCTTTTGTTCATAAAGAAAGTGTTGAGTGCACATCACCTCGGCAACCTTTCTCATCATAAATGTTATTGTAAACATTTAGCATGAAGTATCAAATCTTAGATCTGATTTGTACATGTTACCAGAATGTTAGTGAATGCTTACTGTACTGGTCCTGACAATGGACTTGATCACAGCTGATAGTAGGTATATTTTGATGACTGAATGCAAGTAAGTATCATTACTCATAAATACCCAAACCATTAAGTTGTTTTGTAGGGGAGGAGAATGGGTGTAGGTGGGGTAAAGTTATGGGTGGTAAGTACCTGCTACCTATCAAACCACTAAATGCTGTCTTTCACCTTTAATATTTAGCATATAAACTTTTCCAATTTCTGTTTATAGCTTGTGTCTGACATTTAAATACCAAACGAGGCTATAAATCTAGTGAATCAAACCATAAACCACTTTACATGTTATTGCAATTTGTCCAAGCATTGAAAGACTTACAGTAATTTGTGTTGTTTCTGGAAGAGATTGAGAGTATAACGTGTTCTAAGTAGCTGAATTACTTCTCTAATCTTGTTTGACTACATCTTGTATGCCATGATGACTATTTGTCAATTTGTTTGTGTTACATCTTACACTAATTCAGTCTCTGTGAACTTCGACATCCTCTGACTTCCATTAGGATTTCTGGAAAGCATGTGTATCATATACTAGAAAGAAAGATATAGGCATTTACATTGCTACTTGCTTACCTGTGTCCTCACAACCTCAGCACTCTCACTGTACCATGTCTAGAACCAGTAACAATTTAACACTGTGCGCCCTCCATAACCGTAAAGGAGTGGAAGCAATTGCAGAACCACTCAATGTACCCTGATAAAGCCTTTAAATGGGCAGAGCCCAGAATCCATCTATAAACCCTCCAAATTTAAAAGGATGCTCATTTGGCTGCAGACAATAGTTAGACCAAAGATCTGCCTCTTCTGTAAACACCAAAAGAGGTCCTGATTACAACAGTTCCGTAAGATTCGAACCGATGGAAAATCCGAGACGAAACGAATGTTCTAAATACCTTGGGTGGTAGAATGAGAAGGGAGGGGGTTGACAGGCAGGGTGTTATAGAGGGCGTACAGTCAGTTCACTCTAGACACAGAAGAACCAGAGTACTGAGGTTGTGATGAGACTTGTAAATATCCAAACCAGGTAAGTTTTGGAATTTTGCCTCTCCTTTAAGTTAGTCATCATGAAGACTTATGGACTCATGTTATAGGATAGTTCAGATGGGGACAGTATGGAATACATTTACAGTAGATTCTCTTGTGCCAACAGTGAAGTAATTTTTTGAAAAATTTCCAGACTGCCTGGTGCAATTAAACTATAACCAAAGACCACAGAAACTCAAGGGATTAATTTATCTGGTATCGTATTGCAAAATACTACGGTATGCAAAAATGGGGAAGATGCTCTCCCAGTGCAAAGATACACAGAAACCACATTACTATTCGATGAGAGAAAAACTTCAGAGCTTTAGAAAATGTTATTTTCAAAATTTGAATCATTAAATTATTCCCTGGTGAGTGTATGATGGATGCAATTCTTCAGTGGCCAGTATTTATCATAGCCGGCTGGTAAGAGAAACTAACTTGTACACAGTGTTGAACTGTAGACACATGTACAGCATTAGATGTTAGCGTAAGATTGATAGTGAGATAACACAGCAAGGTGATTCTGTTAATCACCATCTGACTTTTGGTATGGATAAATTTGGACCCTGTTTGTCATTTGTGTGGTAGTGTGTAACCTACTAACCTTTGTTTTAAAATGTTTTCAGTGGTAGGAATAGAGGCATTTTACCACGGCTAGATTTACGTGAGGACCCATCTCTTCACGGTTACATCTCTATGTTCCGACGTCTCTATGTTCCGACGTCTCTATGTTCCGACAATTTTCTTGGACTCTAATTTTGTTTGACCAAAATTTTTGACCAACATGTTTCGGACCAAATTTTTTCGGACCAAAATATTTTTATGACCCAAATTTTTTGGACAAGCACTATTTGGGTCATAACAAACTTTGGGCCCTTATTTTTTTTTCGTGGAAAACAATTGGTGCGTCCAAAAAAATTGAGTCCCCCCAAACAAATCAGGTCAGAAAAAATTGGGTCCCAAAAAATTTGGGTCCAAAACAATTGAGTCCCCCAAAAAAATTTGCTCCGAAAATGGGGGTCCAAAAAAATTGAGTCCCTCAAAAAATTGGGTCCCAAAAATTAAGTCCCCCCAAAAAAATTTGCTCCGAAAATGGGGGTCCAAAAAGTCCCCCCAAAAAATTGGGTCCCAAAAATTAAGTCCCCAAAAAAATTTGCTCCGAAAAATGGGGGTCCAAAAAAATTGAGTCCTCCAAGAAAACTGGGTCCCAAAAAATTGGGTCCGAACAAATTTTGGTCACAAAAAATTAGAGTCCAAAAAAATTGTCGGAACATAGAGACGTCGGAACAGAGACGTCGGAACATAGAGACGTCGGAACATAGAGACGTCGGAACATAGAGACGTCGGAACATGGGATGTCACCCTCTTCACAGGACAATTACTGAACAGTTTATGTCTACATAGTATGTTCCGTATACTGATGTTTGGTTGAGTATTATCATTTGTAACTGGTTTTGCAGTAGAGACATGTCTAGCAATTTTGTCAAGTTTCTAAAGTCTGCAGGGTCGAAATAAAGTTATCAAGCTCCCTTATGATCCTAACAAATACTCAAAAGAAAGTTTTTATTTTGACATAAATATTCTATATTAGTCTTCTAAGGTTAAAAACAAACCTGACCTCTTCTCAAAGAATTTCGTAGAATCATTGAAAGAGACATTTTAAGGGGCAGGTCGACTTGTAAAGTAGGCAAACTGCCAGGGTAGAATTTTACCCCCTTAAATGAATACTCATTTTAATACCTCTTTGAGAGTCAGGAAGAAGTCTAAATTTAACACCAAATTTGACCTTTCCTCAAGTAAATTGATGGGATCATTATAACACTTGACAACATATCGTGAAATTAACTAACCGTTTCAGGAAGTGTAAATAATTGCTAACAGTGAGGCTCATACAGTAGGCCAGTTGAATGCATTCTAGAGGTTAAAAACTCTTGTACTGTGATATTAAAATTTTCACCTCAGTTTTAGTTCTACTGCAACAGATCAGAATTGTCGGGATTATTTGTTCAGATCCAAGATTGATACACAACCTGTAGGTAGAGTTGATGTATGGTTTGTGAAAGATATTACAATATTTGTTTTCTTTCATTTATAACTACAGTAACATGAATATGCAACACTTTTCTGTGACTATACTAAATGCGGTGCAAATGGTGGGTATTTAGCTGGTGTTGTTACTAGTTTTTGTATTTGATATTATGTTTATCATGTACTGCATAGTACTGCACTTTCATATCATCAGTGCAGATTCAAATTACTCTCAGCATCAATTTATAAAAAATTAACCTTGCTACTGTAGCTACATTGCATTTTAGTATTTTCTCAATCATTATCTCTGCATTACATATAGGTGGTGAGTGACTAGTATTATATGCCTACAAGTTGGTGTAAAATTTCTCTTTTAATTTTTTAACTGTGAACATATGATGCTTTAATCATTTTCTGTTTAGATCTTGGCTCATCTATAAAAAAAAACTGTTTACATTTATAAATTTAATTAGCCTTTCTTGCTGGTCAACTTTAATACATGTAAATAATTTGGCATGGTTGTCCCTGAGCTTGTCACCATTTAATATCTTGTTATACTTATTATACATATAGGTTTATACCTTATGATGTGTATAGTAGGTTTATACTGTACCTTATGATGTGCTAGTAGGTTTATACCTAATGATTTGTTAGTAGGTTTATACTGTACCTTATGAATTGATAGTAGGTTTTACCTTATGATGTGTTAGTGGGTTATACCTTATGATGTGTTAGTAAGTTTATACTACAGTATCAAACTACTGCCAGTAGAGCTCAACTTATGTCAAGACTTATTTTTTAGCGTTTAAACCAAAAGGAAAAATAGCAGGATTCATCCAAAGTAACCAATTCAGTTAAAGAACAAGTTTAAAAGACAAATTTTTTTGTGTTTTAACTTTACTCAGATTTTTCACAGACCATTCAGGATTTTAAAAATTGAATCATTGTTATTTGCAGAAGCCAGATTTTCAAATTCCTCGTCCCCTGTCTGTTCGTTGCGAACATCATAAATATATGTTCTGTGCTTCTGTACAGCATATGATTGAATATTTCGTTTCTTCAGTCCTCTCTTACCTGTCTCAGCTATATCATACTCTCTGATCTACCTTGCATACAGTTCATCACACATTTTCTAAAACAAGCTCATACCTTACTGAACCTTGAAATGCCAAGGTACAACACACATGAGTGTAGCCTCTAGGCACGGTGTTGAAAGGAGGCCACTGAGGGGGCTGCAGTGTCCTGCAGCCAGGCTGTGTTGGACGCAACTTTCTTCGCTACAGTTTCACACTATAGGCACTGCTGGTCTGCTGAGATAATCTTTGGATATTGATTCTGTCTGGCTGCAGGAGATTTTGCAGCTGCTGCAGCATTTCTTTCTTATACGTTGCTTTAACCAATAATGTGTAATATTGTGCATCTTTTGTGAAATTCTGACTTTTCTGTTTGTATGTGTACATTCAGCCAAACTGTACGTTCAGAGCATGATTTTGCCTTCTGTTATGTTTGTCTTAGTACAGCTGTTAATCATCTCAGTGATGGATAGTTGAGAACATTTTCTGGTCTTGCAAGTTTTTATCATCAATCACAGTGATTATGTATTGGCTGTAAATACAGGCCTTGTACTCCCTACGATCTAGCCTCCCTGGATACAAGAGATATTTGATTTACTATTAGGCTCGTCCAAGTTATTAATTAAGGAGAAGCATTATGAAGAAGGGAATATACTCTTCCAAAGGAAGTTTGATCATTTCATTGATTAACTGGATATGCGGTGTCTTTCTCAGATCAGAGGACGGACTCTGCATTAATAATGTGGCCGTCATAAAGTACATGGGAAAAAAAGAAGAAAGAAGGTAAATGGATATGGACATGGAAACTGGTGCAGCTTTTAACATTGAGAGTCACTGTGAAAGCGTGTTCGCTCATCATTGTAGAGTTACAGATAATTGTTAAGTAGTTCATTTGAAAGCCAATTATGCAGCAGGAAGTAGGGCAGAAAAGAGAACTGACATTGCAAACCAATCACTTTAATTTGATTTATAGAATGCTATTTGTAGTGTTAAATGACTGTTGCTCTGACTACAGTACTTAGAGTAGTAGTACAGTCAAGGTTTCTATCGTTAGGTCTCGGCAGTCTGTAGTAGGATCATCGAAACACAACAATTAGAGCCTTCAAAGTTTTATTTTATGTGATATATCAGATGTGTCAGTTTTTATGAAGTGTTACGTAGAGTCATCATCCATGTAACTGTTGCTGCAGCAAATCAAGTTATAATAGAAGTACGATAGTTTACCTGTCACATGAATACCCAGTATCTACAGTACAGTATTATACTGTACAGTATTATATTGTACTGTACAGTATTGAGTGGGCTTTTAGCATTCATACTGTGAGGAAAATGTACCAATATCTTTCCTTCTCCACACTCTGTCCATATCATTGCTAATACTAGGTGTTCTGTACATGGATGAAATTGAACTAAATCCAAAGGTCACCCAGTATTCCCACACAGATAGGCTAGAACATCAAATAGTGGTCATTCATTTCACGTTTTCTCCAACATGAGTACAAAGTAATGCCACCAACTATCCTCAAAGAACTTCCCCCTCAATGAAACATGTAATATTTAGCTCAACTTAGCACTCCGCTGTGTCGATAAATAATTTTGGAACTTTCAGGAAAGCAGGTTTTCAAAAGTTTTAGCAATTTTTCCCCTGGTATGTCAAAAGTTTTGGAGTATTGCTGACGCTAGTTAATACAGGCATTTCATATTCTGTCATCAATTTAATCTGATAAAATAGTTCATGCTGCTTACACCTGCTGTGGTTGTCACTTGGAATTTTCTTTGATTACTCTGGCTGATTTACATACATGTAAACAATTTACATGTTGTTTTTTCTTTGGCAGTTTCTTTGGAGTTCGTCCTTGTCATATAAATTGCCAGTTTTCCCTATTTGTGGATTGTATGCTATAGGCACTGTTGCGCTTTTCTTGTGTGTGTTTATTAAAATTTGCAGAATCTTTTTGTAGAGTTTTGGTACAGTGCAGTATGTGATGCTTGACAAAGCATGTACCCTCGTAGACCAATCTTGCTCCCTTGAGATATTCGACTGTCATTATGTTAAAAGAGTACAAAAGACTTATTGAAATATAGTGCAAGAGAATAAATTCTCTTCAATGCCCAAGATGGCGGCGATACAAGCAAACTGAAGAAGAATCATATTTATTAGTACAGACAAAAGAACAAAGATACTGAAGAAATAAAGATCGAAGGAAGACACCGAATTCTGTGACGCAAATTATACAAACTAATCGAAATATGCTAAAATATGGAAATCAGCAAGGAAATGAATCTAGGAATCCTCTAAAGACCAAAATTATGGTATTTTTTGTCTACTTTAACTTAATTGTTTTAATTGTTTGTTTGGGTTTGTTTATTTTATGACAAAGGATTTCTTCCTAAATTGACTTTCAAAAATTACAAAACTACAAAAAGTAGGCAATCAAAAATAGATTATAGTGAAATTCATCCCACAACTGATTTTCATTAAAATGTTCAAACTTTTGCTTGATGGATGGAAGAAGGATTATCTGGAGTAGGTGGGCTGCATTTTGTAGAAGATCCTGAACAGTGAACAGAGGATAAATTTAATTCCTCTCTTTATTTACATAATATATGTCTCTCGATGCTCTTGCAATCTCATTTACAATCCAGAACATAAATTGGTATAAAACTTCTCTATTGCAACACCCTTTGTCTAACCACTGAATGAAGTCTATTAATGAACAATTTATAGGGTCACAGAATCGTTTTATGCAACCGTTTACAGCCAAAATTGTGCTTTGAGGTAAATCAGTTTCCATTAATTGGAGTGCTGAATTGACTATCAAGAGGGTAGTACAGTAGGAGAAAAGAGTTGGGAATGCATTTATGTGCTGCATGTATTTTTAGGCCAAGGCAGAACTAATTCAAATTCTTTCAAGGGCATAATTCACGTCAGTCTGGATGTTTTCTTTAGTTTCAATGTCACACTTATATATTTTTATTATAATGGATTATGATATAAAGGCTTATCAGTTAGGACAGCTTCTAAAGCTAATATTCCTTTAGGAGTTTTATTCTCATATACCAAAATTTATCAAGATTTGTGACAATAACAGTTGTAGGACACTTTACCAGTATAGTTCCAGTTTGATGTGTGAGTATTTCCTTCAATACTATAAATATATTGGAAAGGAGGATTCTGTATTAGCTGAATAAAATATTAGCTATCGTTGGTAGTATCATGAATTTGGAGAAAATATTGAGTAATTTTAAATCAAATATAGATGATATGCAGCTTGCTGCATAAAGTTAGTTGGAAGGCTTTTTAAATAAGCAATTCACTCAAGAACAATTCCAGAAGGTTTGACATTCTCAAGCTTTCAAGCCTGTTGTTGTGAAGGATGAAGTCATTTTCATGCAAAACTTCAAGCTTCCTCAAGGACCAACTTTTGCAAATATGTTTTGACTGTGCTTTGACACTATTGAGTTAGAACTTCCATATTTCAAAGTTAAAAAATATTAAAATCATATCCAAGCATTTTCTTTAAATATACGAATGCAAATGACTGCAAAGATAAAAAGTACTACTATACAGGTCAGAAGTTATCTGTTTGGTCGAGCCGAAAATATAGTGTTCTGTGGTGTGGTAATGGGAAGTAACGTAGGGACAAAAAGAAGTGCCTCTCTTTTGTAGTAACATACCCAAGCCTGCAGTTTCAAGCATTGCATGGTGGACTGCAGCACTGGGATTTCTAAACTTCAAAAATATTCAGTTCAAGGGTTTGAAATGAGTTGTAAGCGGAATTGCCATAAATAAATAGAGCATTTTCATTTTATAGGATATCTACATAATTCTGCCTTTATTGCAGAATTACTTTCTTCCTCTCTACTTGAGAAAAGTAATTATTGTAATATCTTGCAATAAATGAGGTGATTACATATTCATATTCATCCTAGTACCGAGGCTAGTCCTTGCATGACTTTGCAGTAGTATTCAAGGATATTTTTGAAAATAGACCTGTATTCCTGCAAGTACGATACTTTGTACAGTAACAGGTAGGTACTGGTATTCGTAGATTTTGTACTCCCGTTGTATTCATAATTGAGGTCTCACTCTCTCACAGGGAACTCTTAATATGGTGTTTTATACATTTCCCATGCCTTCTGCTCTCTCCTTACAAATTGGTGTGTGTGTGTGTCTTTTGACTAAACAATTGTGACGAACATTGGAGATTGATGTCATTTTTGTTGCCATTCAACTGTCTCGGAAGGTTTCTCTGCGAAGTGGTTTCTATGGATTTTGCTTTCTTATTGCACCTCTGTGTCAATATTTGATATTTAACTTTGTGGATTTGTTGAGTGTACCATTGGCAAATTCTGTTGCTTAATTTACAAGTTAAATTGTCTCTGTGATCAGACATTACAATACCCTTTGGGTATCCATTCAACTAATGTTGAATATATGAAGAGTTTCAAGAGTTTTATAGGGTTGTTCTTGTTGTGACGGAAAACTTGTCATTCAAAGGGACACAAGGACAATGTGTACTAATGCCACACATCATCACAATGCCAAACATGCTGTGGTGTACACTATATATATACAGTATATACGTTATTTATGTCTGTACCATTTGTTCTAAAAATCTTTTGAGTATTTTGTGACCTTTCATATGATATTCTACCAGCATACACCAAACCCATTATGTTACCTGCGAAATGTTCTGTCAGAAGCCTAGAATGTTTTTCAATTCAATCAAGCAGCCCAAAAATGATATCCAGATCTGCTGTCCATATGTATTCACATATCCGACCATAATTGACTATACTCTTACTGTACTCACATACTCAAGCATAGTTGACTATACTCTTACTGTACTCACATACTCAAGCATAGTTGACTAATACTGTACTCACATACTCTAGCAAAGATACCTATATTCTTACTGTACTCACATATATTCAAGCATAGTTACCTATACTCTTACTGTACTCACATATATTCAAGCATAGTTACCTATACTCTTACTGTACTCACATACTCAGGCACAGTTGACAATACTCTTACTGTACTCACATATATTCAAGCAAAGTTACCTATACTCTTACTGTACTCACATACTCAGGCACAGTTGACTATACTCTTACTGTACTCACATATTCAAGCATAGTCGTCTATGCTCTTACTGTACTCACATACCCAAGCATAGTTGACTATTAATACTGTACTCACATACTCTAGCATAGTTACCTATACTCTTACTGTACTCACATGTCCAAGCATAGTTGACAATACTCTTACTGTACTCACATACCCAAGCATAGTTGACTATACTCTTACTGTACTCACATACCCAAGCATAGTTGACAATGCTCTTACTGTGGTCACATACTCAAGCATAGTTGACTATACTCTTACTGTACTCGCATATTCAAGCATAGTTGACTATACTCTTACTGTACTCGCATATTCAAGCATAGTTGACAATACTCTTACTGTACTCACATACCCAAGCATAGTTGACTATACTCTTACTGTACTCACATACCCAAGCATAGTTGACTATACTCTTACTGTACTCGCATATTCAAGCATAGTTGACTATACTCTTACTGTACTCACATACCCAAGCATAGATGACTAAATACTCTTTCTTAACTCACCATCCTTCTAAAATTTTGAGTATTTACTACTCTATTGAAGCATTTTTGCAGGACACATCAATTTTTTTTGATGTCGTCGTCTCTCTTTACTGTAAGTCATTCATGTAAAACGAGGGAATTTGGACCTACAGTAGGAATGTTACACAGTAGCAGAAGTGGAAGTCAAGGTTAAGGTTAAGGTTAATCTGGGCTTTCACTTTTATTTCACTTTGTAGTTTGTATAACTTTACTCTTTGTAAATTATAGAACATTTGTCACTTATTTGTTTTCTTTTTCCCTATTGTTCACCTGATGTGCTCACTCTTTAGATGAATGTATTCCATTAATATAATTACAGGTAAATGACAAGCTTTGTTCTAATAATTAGCTGTTAGTTAATTATGTATGGAACTCAAGAGTGCTGTTTTGACTTCCTTGTTACCCATTTATGCACACTGGTCCAGTCTCATTGCAATGTAGTGTCAGCCTCCAATATTAGGAGATTACTGTACATGCATAGGAATCAGTTTAGTTAACATGGTTAGCCTAGCAGTTGACAGTTCCAGTTAGGAAACAAAAAGCTGTTAATAATGCTGTTGACCAATGTGGACAGTAATAATGGTGTTACTTAGTACTTGGTGAGCCTGCTTAGATTGTTTGTTTGCAAACAAAGGCCACCTGTAAAGGTCATTGTTCTTTTTTTAGTTAATATCAGATCAATTTTGAAAAAGAAAAAGTGCATGAAGTAATGATGATATTGGATGTTTCAGGTTGAGAAAATGGTAGATCTTTCTTATTTGGAGCTCAGAGGTCATTTTAGGTCAGCAGAGTTCAAAGGTATATAAAACCTATATGCAATGCCATTAGAAGGGAAACTTGTTCATTATGTCATAGCCAACAAATTGTAGCCTAATATTGAATAAAGTTAGGGAAGCCATAGATACATTGGTTTGAAAGGAGGTTGAGATCCTTTCGGGTCAAACATGAGAATCTTCTTAACACCATCAATCCCTTTAAGTTCAAAGGAAACTTGGACAGATATCATAATTTGTATGTAGGTTCTGCAGTTTCCAAACAAACATAATTAGTGTTTTGTGGAGTTCAAAGGTCATATGAAGTTTATATCGGAGTATAAATTGCAAATTTTCATGCATTCAAAGAAAGGAATATTCAGTGTTCATCTTTGTTTCAAATGGTAACAATGTCACCCATGTTCATGGATTTTAATACGTTCTGTTTGGAACATTGTATGAAAGCATATCAATCCGTTGGATGTATAACCAAATGAAGATAATGATTCACATATTTATTTTTCGCATGTATCACACAACTTTGAAATATTTTGCAATTTATCCATGTGATGCTGCACCCATGGAATATTAGATTATGAAATTCTACACAGTCAGTCCGTGCATTCATATATTGAATCACTTCCAATTTAAATTGAGTGGTACAATGAAAGATGTGGAGTTTGACAGGTGGAATTGTAGTGTGTAGATGAGCTGAAGAAGTCAATGTTCCTTATGTTGCAATATATAAATCCAAGGAGAAAGATGAAGTTCAGGAGTTCATGCTGTATAAAATATATCGATCACTAAAATACACATTCAAAGATTATCAAAATTTTATGGACAAATTTCCACCTATCATAAAAATGAGTACACTACTCTCTCACCTGTCTCCATACTTCTATCGTACTTTCTCATCTACCGAGCCTATTAACTGGTAACTTGTTTAGCGCTGCACCCGATTGACCCCCCTTCTACAGTAGGCAAACTGCATGGAATGCAAAAAGGACCACAACATATATGATGATGTTAACTATGATCTAATTTTATACGATCATGTACTGAAAACTTACGATCATGTACTAGAAATATACGATCATGTACTAGAAATATACGATCATGTACCAAACATAATTAGATCATGTACTAAAAGTATACGATCATGTTCTAAACATATACGATCATGTACTACAAACGTACGATGTACATCAAAACAAATACGATCATGTGCTAATAATGTTATGTTCAAAAAAAGTGGCATCTGCATACGCGTATGTATATTCATATGTGGCGTATGCATACGAGTATGAATATTCAGTGTAAACTCATTAAGAACCATTAGGGGCGGGGCTTCGGTATCAACTTTGATATTCCTAGGGGTACGGTACTTTGTAATCAACGGGTAGCATACTATATTATTAACTTGAAGTACATGTAGTATATGGATATTCATACGCGTATTCAAACGACAATATTAATGGATATTCATTTCATACGCCACTTTTTTGTAACTTGCGCTTTTTCATCATCATCACAAGTTTTCAGTACATGATCGTATATGTTTTGATGTACATCTTAAGTTTTTAGTACATCATCGCATGTTTTGATGTACATCTTAGTTTTTTAGTACATCATCCTATATGTTTTGATGTACATCTTAGATTTTTAGTACATCATCGTATATGTTAAGTACATGATCGTAAGTTTTTTAGTACATGAACTTATAAAATTAGATCATCATTAACATCATCATATGTTGTGGTCCTTTTCAAGTTCCATACATATCACCACGTCCTCCCAAAATCTACCATAAGTCAACAGCCTGTTATTGAAAGTGATTGCCATCTGCAGGAATCACTGTTCATCACTGAGTGAAAATGGTTTCATTTTGAAGTGATAAGAAATTGAGGTGGAGTTTTCATGTAGTGTATGTGGTAGAAGCTAGAAATATTTTCATCTCCACTGTAGTCTGCCAATTTAAAATTTCTCTAGCATTACTCTTATAGTATATATGCTTTCTCCCAACATGTTGGTTGATCTGATAAGAAGCCTCAAATTGGGGAGAAACGAGTTACCACAATTATTTGTCAAACAAATTCTGTCCTCCATACATGAAGTTGGATATTTTTTCCAAACTCTTTGCTGTTTCAGATATATAAAGTCTATGCCTTCTCTTCCTATGTGTTTATCTGTGTCAAATATGTGATAGATGTTTGCCTCCTTACTTGCTCAGTGAACGATATCGGTTAATAAGAAGAGA
>JAIPMN010002621.1:0-58431 GCA_020650975.1 Apostichopus californicus | reverse complement strand
TAATAATAATAATAATAATAATAATAATAATAATAATAATAATAATAATAATAATAATAATACTAATAATAATAATAATAATAATAATAATAATAATAATAATAATAATAATAATAATAATAATAATAATATACTTTTTATATAGTGACGCTCACTGCGTCACGCACCGCTTTACAGTAAAACGATCACAAGAAAAGAACAAAAATAAGCAGTAAAAACACTACAAAAATACAGTAAAACACCGTTGTCTTAATTGTTCGCCTTGATAAGAGTTAACTAACTGGTAGTTGATGCAATTTTAAATTTTAATAACCATTTATCCAATCATTACAGTAAGTATTTGTTGATACAGTTGTTGGCATTCCTTCCCCTCATGTCTGTAATATAGAGATATCTACCGTCAACTTCTTCCACGATGCACATACCACCCGGATTACGTAATCCGCCACCGAACGACCAGTCGATCAACTTAGAACCTCCAAATAATAAACTGTTGTTGTCCTTGAACCAGATGAAACCCTTTTTATCGCCGTTTTGCGTCATGACTTGACCGGCGATAAAGACATGACCGTCAACATCACACGCCACGCTGAATGGCATGACGAATTTACAATTAAGGGCGTCGATACCAATTTTCAGATCCGTGATATGAACTAATTTCTTATAAGGTTCGTCCTCTGTTGGTTGTTCTATGTTGAATAATGATACCTTACTTTCTGTGCGATTGGCAACGAATAGGGTAAATGATTCCGCACCAACGGAAGAGACGACTTTGTGAATCGTCATGAGTTGCGGTCCAGACAATGGATGAGGTGTGTCATCATTCACGAGCTGGTAGTCTGGGCTGAACTGAAAGATTCTCTTGGCTTCGTGATCAGCCACAAATATAAAACCATCATCGTCAATAGCTATCCCTGTTGGTCGCTTGAGAACATTTTTACCAAAGCTCTCCAGATGCTTCGGGCCGTGGAAGACATGGACGCATGCGTTGGTGAGATCAGTGACGTATAACTCATTATTTTCTTCTGACGTCGTGTCTCTCTTCATGGCGAGACCTATTGGAGAAAAGTTCTCGCATGGCACCTGAAATTCTTCTTGTTCTGATTCTTGGACCATTGGGACTCTAATTACACGCCTTCTTATGCCATCTGCGACGATAAGATCAGATTTATCCACGAGGACGTCACGTGGCAACTGCACCTGCTGGGGCAGACCCGTAACCCGTAATTTTAGCTCTCCCATGGGGATTACATGAATGAAGACAGGATTAATACTGCGATTTGCGTCATCATCTTCAGTTGGTACTTTGATCTCTACGGTAACCTTATATCCACCGTACTTTCGCGGAACCAGTATATATCGTTTCACATCTGTAGTATCCATCAGATTCGTAGTATGTTCAATGTCCACACCATCTGGTATGACTTGAATCTCGACCTCTTGTTGTGGTATAACATGGCGAAGTTCCAGAGTAATTTTTTGTCCGACTTTGTAATTACTGCTCGACTTGATTATGACCAGCTCTGGAGTAGGGTCTACCTCCAGATCCTCTGATGAGGAGTCCCGAAGAGATTTGTCAGCTTCCGCCATTCTTATAATCACGACTAATTGAATTTTACTAGTCAGTATAGAGTAACGACTCGAAATGCCTGAAGCTGCGATACAAACGAAACATATGTTAGTGAGGCTTCATATCCAAAAGGACTGAAATAACTATCCCTAAATACTTGATTAAACACAAGTAGGCCTCTCCAAGATACATGACTACCCTTGGCGGCCAATCAAAATGTGTCAGTTTCTAGCGGCGCAATTTCAGTAATTCTATTAATCCACGCATATTTGTTCTGTTCGCAAGGCGTTCTCTGCGCATAAATGCTTTGTCGAAGTTATTACCGGTTTACGTTTTTTGGTACCTGCTTTTCGTCAGCTGCTTCAGGATATTTTAGTAAGAGCTTTTGCCGCATGCGTACATGTCGACTCGCCCTTTGTGTAGTAAATGTTATCGCAGGTGTCAAGTTGTGCAGCCTTTCTATGTAATCAGTTTACCATCTATGAAGTTTTGTACAACGCAAATATATAGCTTGATGACATCTAGGACAAAGACCTATGCAGCCGTTGTGACAGTGTGTAATCTCCCCCTGAGTAATTTATCCGGGAAATAAACATCCTACCATTATAAGTAACATCCTTTTTATAATATCCCCTCTACTCGGTACAGGGCATATGATCAAATCTGTTCAAGTACGCTGAACGGACAGAGGGGAATTTAGTCTTGATAAACTTCTTCAATACAACACGACAATATGTTTCAAATGTGAATTATGTGTAGATTTTGATACTTATTCGTACAAAACGTAAAGATAGTCGCATTAGTTGTTGTATACTGCCTCCAAAAACAAGTAGCCTAGTAAATCAGTTGCCCTACATATTCGAAGAACACGCACACTAAAACTGTTTAGCTCAAACATTCACAAATGGTGTGCCTTTTGTTCCAAGAATAGATACGATGTGTTTCAAGTCCCTATAATAAATGTGATAAAGTTTCTCACTGACCTTTCTCATGAGGGTGTGGGGTACAGTGGTACTAGATGTGTATTGTCTGCTTTGTTTGTTAGCTCTTAAACCTTCCCTTAGGTATCTTCCATCCTTTTCTAACTAACGTTTGCAGAATAAGTATCTTTAAACACTGATGCGATTCGATTGAGCAATCTAATGTCATTCCTTGTTCGTGTAGTGTGTCAGTAGAACTTCAACCAGACAACTCCCTACTTCAACATACACGTAAGTCTCGTTTAATCACTGATCAGGGAGTTGTTATGGAACCATAACGACTCTCTGGTTTAATTGTCCGATTGAAACTGTATGTGATATGAGTACACCAGTAAACTGGTAGACAGTGCATAGTCCAACTAGGGTATAACACATCTATGGTTCAACGAAAGGCCGCAACGGTGCACTGTGGTATATCAGGGGAACCTTTCCGTGGAGAGTAAAGTTAGTAACTAGTTCCAGTATGAACAAAATATTGAGCGATTCCGTTTCTCTGTTATTCAGACTAGTGTTACTCAGGCGCGTAGCCAAGGGGGGGGGGGCGAAGGGGGCAGCCGCCCCCCCCCCTTGAGCATATTATTTTTTTTTTATTTATTTATTTTTTTTTTTTTTAATGTTTTTATGATATCGCTAGTAATTTCAAAAGAGAAAATGCTAAGATGCAACTTACAAGGCCTGGGAAGTGCCATTTCCAGCGATCTGGGAGGCATTTTCAGCCAAAATTTTCTTGTACGCTTCGCGGCAACCATGGTGGCGCTACGCTTAGATAGTATGCAATGCCATATCTACGGCTCTGAAAATTTTTCTACATTTTCGCCCCCCACCCCCCCTTGGCAAATTCCTGGCTATGCGCCTGGTGTTACTGAAGTTCGTTAAAAAATGAGAGGATTTGTATTATATGAGGGGGGGGGGGTAGCATCCTGGAAACATCGCAAAATAAGCAACTGAACCATGGCTCACTGCCATGGCACCAGCTTGTACACGCCCGGTCTATATAGGTAGTATAGATTCTACCCTGCGGTGGTTCAAACACTTAGTTCAGTTTGAGTATTTTATCTGAGGGGAGTGGCAGGAGGGGGTATTCTAAAGTAACTTTCCTTTCACGTGACCACCGGTATTGTATGACAGGAATGATGTGGTACTATAACACTTACTCAGTAAAAAAACGTTTATACTGATACCTCTGCAGTAGTCTATGGCCTGAATTTGATTAAGTTAATTGTTTCCCTATCTTTATTTGAAGAAATACCGAATTATGACATATTGTTGGTAGCAACTTCTTCAGTACAAAGGGAAAAGTAATATACGGCTTACCGTTGTCAAACGGATCCTTTTGTCTTCGACAAACCTACTTGAGTGTATAAATTCAGTTAAAAGACACACTGAGGTGGAGAGGAATATCCGTCTTTAGTCGACACGCGTCAATGCTGTAGAACTACACAACACTGGACATGGCAAATAGCAGCTCGTTTGTATGTTGGCACTCCTATGTGGATAATGATCGCTCTTTGTATGTTGAAAAAGCGATGGAGGCCGTGTGGCAAAACTCGGGGTTCCCCTATTGTGCAATATGCTAATTCCATAAGCTAATTATTTTACCGTGCAGTATTGTGCAATATGCTAATTCCATAGCCGTGCGGCTATAAATAGGCTACCAATAAGCAGATGTTCAGGGGTCAGACTAAAACGTATAACAACGCATGATCACTGTACGTGTAGGTAAAGCGAATGATAACCTAATGGCAATACTAAATGCACGTAGATGTACGAATGCCCATTAAGTGTACGTTGAAATTAAGTACGGAATTCCTTAATGAATCTACCTCATTCAAATTGACAGACCTTGAACAGGAAGATTTAGGCCTACGTCTCTGCGAACAACCACGAAGCGGAAGACCACTCTTGTGAGGCAAGAAATAACGCAACAGACATAGCTGGGACAGCCCCCCCCCCCCACCCACCCTACACCCACTTTTCCCCAGACAGTTTTGAGGTGGCTTTTTTTATTCGATTAATTTCTTATGCAGATAACATAATTACTTTTCAAATACACAACTAGTAGTATGGAATAACATAAAGATATTCCACCATTTTACATCCAGGGGCCTTAGAAAATCCAAACATTTCTCCCCTTCCCCTTAGACCCCTCCCTCAGGTTCCCACCACTTTCAGACACCAAATCCAAAACAGATGCAGCGAATGACAAAAGAATGACATGACGAACATTGACATCTAAAAGTTGGAGGGGGGGGGGGGGAGGAATAGCACGACGAATAACAAGGAGTGACATGGCGAATGGCCTGGCAATAATTTGCAGTGTGAATGGCAACACATTTTATCACGCATATTGATAAGGAATGGAAGACGAATGATGGGATGTACAGAGCGATTGTCAAGGAAAGATATGATGAAAGACAGATACGTAAAGGGCATCGTGACGACTGATATAGTGACTGAATGAATGACAGACTTCGGATCGATTTGCCAAAGTTTTAAAAATTTAGTGGGGGCGGGGGGGGGGAGAGAAATTTGGCTGACATCCGTTCTGGGGAGGGGTTCCCCTCCCCTTTCAGAATGTTTTTCTTTGTTTTTTCATTTACATATTAATGTGGATCTACAACAAAAGGTATTGAGCTCTTTCAAACTTTACTTTTTGAGTTTGACCTTTGAAACACAGTTTTTTTTGTCCCCACTTGTTTAATATATATAAAAGGCAGTGGCGGAACGTCCATACAGTCAGAGGGGGCGGATCCCCCCCCCCCCCCTGACGGACTCAAATGGACTGCCGGCGCCCTTTTCAGCTTTTTACCACTTTTTACTTATTCGCTATTATTGATTTTTTTTATTGCGCTCTCAAATACCCATTGACATTTGTCACATTTTGTTGGTGTAATTTTCTGACAAAATGGCGATGACACCTATTTATTCTTCGTTTATCTGCAAATTAGCAAGGCCTGGAAAGGGTCATTTCCGGCGAACTAGGGAGTATCTTTACTCAAAAAATTCTGTACGCTCCGCGCCAAGCTGTGGTGGCGCTCCGGTTAGATAGTGTCGAAAGCGCCCCTACAGACCATTCTCGCCCCCCCCCCTGACCAATACCCCTAGCTCCGCCACTGAAAAAAGGGACCTAGAACTCACTATGACTGTACATAACAGTTATGAAATTCGCTGAAGATGTTATTTTGGGGTAACCACCTTGTTTACAATGCGTCAGAAGTTTGACCTGTACTTGACCTTTACCTCTAGTAGTTCTCATAAGCTTCTTGTTCTGCGTCACAGAAGTTTTTACATACTACCATATATGAAGTCCAACCAAGCTTCAAATATTGTGCTTGATAGGTGCATCACTTTAATACACACAGATGCACACCACAAAAGGGCACACACATTGGCACAGGTACACATGGGCACATGCACACATAGGGACATGCACACATAGGCACAACATCATGACTGGAATGATTCACTTTCCCTTCACCAAGGAACCAATCATGCTATCAAATGTCACCAGGAACTTCGATGAATAGCACTTGAGGAAACAAAAGTTTTAAACAAAAAAGAGCAAATAGATGAATATTTCTGTAAGAAGCACTATATTGATATTAAATTTGGATTACAAAGATTCATCTGATACAACTGTTTGCCAGAAGCACGGTAAACAATCAAAGACTTGAAATAGTAAAACCCTACTTCTAGCAACAAATCTTGAAGAATACACTTTACACTGGTCAGTTTATGCCCTTCTACCAATAAAAATATCTTTTTTTTTTGTCTTCTGATTCTGTTTTCTCCCCTTTTTTAATAGCAAAATAACAAAAAATATGTTAAAGTACTTAATTAAGGCAGTATGCAATCCGTTTTGTGGTACTTCATGAATAATTCATGTTCACATGTAATAGACCTGTTTACATTAGACATTGGTTCAAGCACAAGAGTTCACTTTCACTGTTCAACACTGACAACAGACAAACTTGCTTGTATCAACCAATGTTTTTCAGAAGGTAGACTGACCTCCAGGGATTCATCCAGGGTGGATACTGGGCTTCTGAGATCTCTGAATAATCTGTAGTGTAACAGGTTAATTAAATCAAGAATCATCATGGATCTAAGGTGAGCTATAGAATTACATACAAAGATTATGGTTGATCGAGGGCTACCTATCTTGATCGGTTAAACCCCCTCCCTCTCCCCCACCTGGCCCCCTTTACCCAAGGAAGTGGAACATAGGAGGTGGACGGGTGATGTCATCATGGCGTGCTCTTCATAAGTGTTACTTTTCTATTATTAATCTTCTTATTGATCTATCCTTGAAACCTGATACATTTGGAATGTTTGCTCAAGCTGTCAATGTTTTCTGTACATAGAATCATTCAAATACAACTTTGTTTCGTTTGGTGGATATTAAACGACTTCAAATATAATAAACAAAAACATAAACATTTCCACTTAACTGCCAGGATGACACCATTCATACTACCGTCGCCAGATTAATCAACAAAATATCTCAAATTGGAAAAAAAAACATATCTTCACTAAAAAAAATGCCATTAGGATTTGCTCCTTAGCTCGAGAAGCAGACAATTTCCAACAATCTGGATAAGTGATCGAATTAAACCACAATATCCCTGTAAATGCCAATGAATGTCGTATTTCAAAAGGCTTATTGGATTCAACCAATACCTACTGTAATCAGGGCGCTACCAATGCACCAAAGTATTCTTCTTTTCAAATGTTATGTTATGGTAATAATTATGTTATAGAACACACTGTGAAAACTTTACACCAGACTTAAATGCATAATCCACACACAATAACAATAGAATCCAAAAAATATTAATGCAGATCAAAATGGTCTGCTATAAGAAAATATAATTCTGAATTAAAATACTGCCTATTTAAAATTATTATTGATCGTTCAAACGAAAAAGCCAAAATATGGATTTAATTAAAACTATGAAGTATACACCAAGTTAACATATGTGCAAATAAAATTTTAAACAAAGAAAAAGGTAAATCAAATAGCCGAAAGAAAATAAGAAGAAGCAGAAATGAGAAAAAAATGGGTGGTAACAAAACTATTATCTTCATTGTCACTATTGCACTTACTTAAGCCCTCTGTTTACAACCACCTGACCTGTCACATGACACAAGCTTAACTGGTGGCAGCAGAGAAATGCATCATTTAAATATCTAGAGAGTTGTAACTCTTACAGCTGTAAAATCTTCTTAATATCAAGCGAAACCAAAAACAAACGAGGAAATGAAAAACATTGCCTAAATATAACTTTGAGTTAGGTCATGCTCATTATGTATGTGTATGGTATAGTTTGAGCCACAACGGTAAAAAAATAGTCCAGCTATTAATTGGAAATAAAATATTATCTAGCCCAATCAAATTCCAAATTCCAGCTGTCAATATCTATCTTTGCTTGTAACTTAAATATCAAATATGGCTTAAAATATGGTATACTGTGTCACAGCCTTTGGATTTTAACTTAATCATGTAAGTCAGTTTTTACTTCACTTTATTTTTTGGGGGGGGTCTGATGGACAAATCTTAATATTGAAATTAATTTATTATTCACTAAAGAAGAGGTTTTGCAGCTTCCTTGATGGACAAAGTTACCGTAATCTATCGACACAAGCAATTTATACTGATTCTTTATCATGTTCATTGACTGTAATGCAAATTTATGAAACTGATTTCATCTCCATTTTTTCTTTAACATATGAAAAAAAATTGGCAAGTCTTAATACATAAAATTGCAGCTGTAAAACTAGTTTGATAATAACCGCTTTCATCTCACTTCAATTAGCATTTTCAGTTATGACTGTAGATCAAAAATCTCAGACATTAATTTTTCAATTATTTCGTATTTTATGTCATTCAGCAACAGAGAACTGACTGGGAAATTATACACAAAATATGGTGGGAAAAAACCTAGAAAAGATTATATAGAGATCACCCTCCAAGTAAGGGCTAGATACCTCCTTGGTGTAGTACAGGACTATGGATCCTGAGCTCACTACTTCAAACCCCATTGTAGCGGATGATTTCTATACCTATTTATAAAATGTAATATTTAACAACTTAAAATTTTTGATTAATTTAATTCGAAGAAGATGGTTAAAGCCTGTTGTACTTTTGTTAGTATTCACAACGCTAATCTCCACAAAGGTAAAAATACTTCTTTTCTCTTTCCATACACAGCCTTAGAATCATAAGTTTTACATTTCAACATCTTTTTCCTCTATACAGTCAGTTGACATGGAAAATCTTGCACTAAAAATATTCCTGCTAAGGTAGCTGTAACTTAACTAAAAACTTGTAAAAATGATTCTGATAATATAAAGCAATGTATCTGCCAAATGTTAAAAAAAGTAAAATACAAACTTCTTTTAATAGCTGTTTACAAAATTATACATAAGATGTAGCTAATCACAATTTATACAAAACAAGTGTAAAATCTGACATCCACAAAACCTTGCATTTCTAAATCTTACAGATAAAACCGAAAGTCTAATCGTTACACGTAAACACTTACAAGGAAAGTGAATGTTATTAAGGCAAATAATGAAGGCTTGGGTGCCTCGATGCTTAATGAATTAAACATGAAGGAAATTATGTCATCAGCATCTACAAACACAAGTAGAAATTTTATTGATGAATATCTACCATCCAAAATTAGCTGAAATAAATTAGAAAACCATCGGAACAAATATGATACAGATGACTCAATCTTTTGAAGACACAGAAAGACTTTTAGTAGCATAACTGTACATTAAACTTCACATTAATTTAAACATTTCTTTACTTGTTTCTTTCCCTTGGTCCGTTTTCTATTTCATCCATTTTGTATTTTGTTTTAGATCCTCCTGCAAGCAGGAACTCACGAAGAAGCCTCATTGGCTTATCAAAGCAGCAAGCTGACCGAAGTCAGTCTCTTTGATTCATATTTAACTTCCATGTTTATGAATTGTCAATTGTCAACAACTCTGTAACTGGACGAAATACATTAATCTTGGAGTGACTGGAACTGGTTCGTTGATTTGTTATCAATAACTGATTTGTTATCAATACCTGACTTTCACATCAAATTACAGACACAATTTAAAAATGACATGTATCATCCCATTAACTGGATTTGCAGATATCTGTGATTGGCTAGGATCACTGTTGCTGTTGCGTTTAAACCAACATGACATAGTAGCCGTGTAATCCATGCTATGTACATGTTATTCTGTTATGTTGATTAGACATTACTATGTCATTGGCCAAAATTAGCTAGGAGCAACAAAAACAAACTGTATTATGTGGTTTGAAATGTAGTATATGAAACCCACAACTGTTCATCACACTTAGTTTACTAACTCCTGTTTTATTAAATATCCCAAACTACTTCTCCCCTGTTAAGCACTTTGTTTTTTGTCCTGCATAAAAAGAAAGCATTTGAGAGTAAATGGGACATTTATTGTAAAACTATCAGAAAGGCAAACCTAAAAGTGATGAGAAAGAAATATAAACAAATGAATGGGTCAATATATATCTTAAAATTAATCAAGTTAAATGTTAAACTAAGCACCAACTAGATGTACAAATACATGTGTACTTGTTCAAAATATGTCATATGTTCTATTGCAATTTTAATATTTACTGCTAATATCTATACTTATATAAATCTTTAAAGTATCAATTGTTACTGATAACGAATTTGCACAAATGTGATTGATGTTTCTTGAGTTTAATTCAGCTGTGGGATGAATAAGTGCATCTATACAGTAATGCCACTTATAAATGACATGCTAATTATATGCTAACCATATGCATAAATGTATCTAGTTAATGTCTGTTTTCTGTGTCAGCTTCCACAAAGTGCACTCTGGGGTTCCTTGTAATACACCACAGATAATTCTATCATCTTTACTGACTTTTTTTGTAACAAAGAAAAATAAACTGTACATGAATATAGAAATCCATCATAGACCACATTGACCAGAGTGGAGAGAGAAATTGTTTCCAAGTTTGATCAAACCTGAAAAGGACCCAAAGGAAATAAACTGAAACAAATTCAGATCTCATTCTTGACCTCTGATGCAATTAATTAAAGTTTTGATTCACAACCTGTTGACAATAACCTCCTTCCTTGGCAGAAAGACTTTTAAGGCCCTTTTCTTGTTGTTGGAAGGAACTATTGTTGAATTATTGAACAATTGCTGTTGGAACTATTCAGGCAGCTTTTACATTTATTTCTAATCATCTTGATGATAGTTCAGTCAAAGTGCAGTAACTAGCCAATGTGGATTTGACATACAACTACCTAGACACACTTACAAATTTGGAACATTTGCCTGACTTGTTTCTTGGTATGCTACCCTTTGTTTTCTTCTGTGTGGAAGGACAGGGTGTGTGAGAAGTTCAATGAAACTGAAAAGTGTAAGTCTTGAAAGAAAAAGTTAAAGAGGATTTTTCAATACTCTTCAAAAGAACTTTCACCTCTTTCAACCCCCCCCCCCCCTCGCCCCATCCCCCAACTTAACATTCTGCAGATGACTAAATAATCTGAATCAACAACCAAATTAGTTGCAGGGCTCGAGAAAAAAAAGAGGGGTAGGATGGGTAAATGTGGTAACGAGCAAACATGATATCAAATCCTTCAAAGGGGTGAAGGACCGATTCTGGACGAATGTAAGACTCTTAAGGCATCACATTAACATTTGCATTTCATGGAATCAGGGAAAATTCTGATAAGAAGGGACTTTTGTTGTAAAGCTATACTCAAGGAAAAACACTCTCCAAGTCGTACTCCTCCTCTGCCTCCTGGCGTAGCTGATCAAAGAGCTCCCTCTGTTGCATGAGGTACTCCTCGATTGAACACGGCTGGTGACTCTCTGCGTAGGCCAGGAAATCATCTTCGAAGAATCCCAGGCTACCAGAGAAACTCATTCTCCTGGAACTGCGACCAGAGTCTGGACCTTCGGTTCCAACGTCGCTGAGATCATCTGCATCTTGTGGCATAAAGGACTGATCTGCCTCGGGATAAGGGTTGCGCCTCCTTCGGCGAGGTTTGGCGCTGAATGGCGGGGATGAAAAACTACTCGATATGGACGATATTTCTGCTGGTTTAATGTCTATCCAATCTACGTGAAAGGAAAAAACGGATCGAAATCATTATTAATTATTAATCATTAATAAACTATTAATCATTACTAAAAACTTCTGCTGGATATGGATGATATTTCTGCTGGTTTTATGTTTTTCCAATCAACATGAAAGAAAAACATGGACATAAATCATTATAAATGATTGAAATCGGAGTGAGAAATGTCTGTGTTGAATCTAAAAGCTGGTTTGCCCAGGAGAGTCTATTTATGACACTGAATGTCTTGGAACCTTCCATTCACCCCATCTTGTAACGTAATCATGTAACTAGCTCTATGAATCAAGTCAATCAACCCACATTTCTCTGTCACTTTCCAAAACAAGCACTTCATGTTGTTGATTTACTGTTAGCAACTATCACCAAGGAAGGGATCACACAGATAATCCAACCTTCCCATAACCAAACATATCTTTATTTTCTGGACCCATTCACATTGGTACCTGTACAGTGGTCCTTACTTTCATATAGATGTTTTTAGTTTGTGAAAATAGAGGTTGGATATAATCTACTGTCTCTCATATTTTGTAAAGTCACTTTTTAATATAGCTATTCTGCAACATGCCTCACATGCCTTCTTCTCACTCAGAGTTTGTAGCCACGGGTTAGACCATGCAGTTTCATAAGATGTTCTTTTTACGTAATTGCCTAGTATTTCTGCTACAATGGACAAACAGGCTAAGAGTGGAGGCTTCACATCATACCCAAGATTCATCCCTCAACATCGAGAAATTTCTACGATCCTGAAATTCTACCCCAACATGTTTAATACAGAAATGGAAAATTGTTTGGGAAGGAACTGTTTTGTTCATTAACTATCAATGATACTACTCTAATAAAGTGAACTTAAGGAAGGATGTTTCTAAAGACTGGAAATTCATTTCATAAAAGATTAAATTGAATGTAAATATGTCAGCTTTGACCCATTGGTAGGTCATTGATATCAGGAGTAACCTGATTAAGAATAATCAACCATTTAGCTCTGGAATTACATCATAGTCTATTATGACGATAGACATACGTGAAATTTATATAGTACAAACAGCCTTGTACACAGACAAAATAGCAATCAGCTCTTTGGTTATCCTTTCCCATATATAATCTAACTTAGTACCCCAACTTCAATCTGCCCCTCCTCCATCCCCCTCCTCAACCCCCCTCTCCCCAAGACCTTTCTTCCATTCATTCATGCCAAGCTTTCCTGCCTCCACTAAACTGACTTAAGCATCGCTAGATATTGGCATATAAGTTGCAGTAGTGTATTTCGCTGTTAACAAAGTAAGATGTACACATCCCAAGTACAGCAAGCAAAATACCATTCCATGCAAACCACTCACTTGACACACCGTCTGTAATTACTAATGGTGCAAAATGACATGAAAATACCCAGAATATCTCATATTGATGAAAATCTTTGCGATACACTGATGATAATTTGAATTAAGTAAAGTTTGCTAGTTATATTTCACATCTAGAATTGCAACATCACACACTAGAATTTCTGCTCAATTATCTGTACAAGGCAAATAATGGACAAATGTAACCTACTCCTTCCACTCTCCAATTAACTCTAACACTTTCAATGGCTTTAGTAAAATTCACATGCTTTAAAAATGTGATAGTTTTTGTGTTAATTGTCATATCACACACACACAGCTAATGTGAAAGTATGTTTATTGTCATATCACACACACAGATGTTATAGTTTATGTTAATTGTCATATCACACACATATATAATGTATTGTCATATCACACACACAGATAATGAAATAGTTTATGTTTATTATCATATCACACACACCGATAATGTCATAGTTTATGTTAATTGTCATATCACACACACAGATAATATCATAGTCTATGTTAATTGTCATATCACACTCATATATAATGTATTGTCATATCACACACACAGATAATGTGATAGTTTATGTTATTTGTCATATCACACACACAGATGTCATAGTCTATGTTAATTGTCATATCACACAAACAGATGTTCTTAGTTTATGTTAATTGTCATACCACACACACAGATCATGTGATAGTTTATGTTAATTGTCATATCACACACAGATCATGTCATAGTTTATGTTAATTGTCATATCACACACACAGATAATGTCATAGTCTATGTTAATTGTCATATCACACTCATATATAATGTATTGTCATATCACACACACAGATAATGTGATAGTTTATGTTTATTATCATATCACACACACACCGATAATGTCATAGTTTATGTTAATTGTCATATCACACACACAGATAATGTCATAGTCTATGTTAATTGTCATATCACACAAACAGATGTTTTAGTTTATGTTAATTGTCATACCACTCACACAGATAATGTGATAGTTTATGTTAATTTTCATACCACACACACAGATTATGTGATAATCTATGTTAATTGTCATCTCACACAAACAGACAATGTGATAGTTTATGTTAATTGTCATGTCACACACAAACATGTGATAGCCTATGTTAATTGTCATATCACAGAAACAGATCATGTGATAGTTTATATTAATTGTCATATCACACACACACAGATAATGTCATAGTTTATGTTTATTATCATATCACACACAGATAATGTGATAGCCTATGTTAATTGTCATATCACACACACAGATTTGATAGTTTATGTTAATTGTCAAACCACACACACAGATAATGTGATAGTTTATGTTAATTGTCATGTCACACACACAGATAATGTGATAGTTTATGTTAGATGTCATACTACACACACAGATAATGTAATAGTTAACATTAATTGTCATATCACACACACAGATAATGTGATAGTTTTACATTAATTGTCATATCACACAAACAGATAATGTGATAGTTAAATGTTAATTGTCAAACCACACACATATATAATGTGATAGTTTATGTTAATTGTCAAACTACACACACAGATAATGTAATAGTTAACATTAATTGTCATATCACACACACAGATAATGTGATAGTTTTACATTAATTGTCATATCACACAAACAGATAATGTGATAGTTAAATGTTAATTGTCAAACCACACACACATATAATGTGATAGTTAACATTAATTGTCATACCACACACAGATATGATTATTCAGGCACAGCCTCCTCAGATAATCATCCTCAATGTTGATGCATTTATCAAAATTGAACTAAATGACCTACATAAATGTTATAACCTGTTTACTGCTAATACAGTTATGAATACATTCATGATTAAGTCAACAGTTCAAAATCCTAACGAGCATCTAGAACAACCATATATACCCCTCACACTATTATTGAACACAACCAACCTCCTATTGGGTATCTACCCCTCTTTGAAAGTAGCAGGTTGTCATGACAACTATCATGTGAGGGCAAGAACTCACATATCAACCAATACAGTAGTAATAAATAGTTCATGCAGTTATATCCAAAATGCATATAAATAAGAAGAAAACTCTCATGTGGAAATAGATATGAGAAGTTAGTATATATGATAAGTTGATTAATATTGTGAACACCATAAATATCCCATAATTCACAAAAAGATTAAAGAACTCCAAAGTAATTTTGAAATGGTTTAGTTAAACCCATATGAGCAATACACCAGTATCATAGAAACACACACATACAGAATTAAAAAAACAGACATATACGGTTGTGGTTGGAGCTTTTCAATGAAAAAAACCTGTTAATCGATTACAAGAAAACAATAATTATTCAATAGAAAAATAATTTTTAGTTCTTAAGATGTTGTCCACTTCTACAAAACAAGACTTAAGCTTGAAATTGATCTAATCAAGGTGGTATGCTGGATATACTGGTACATCTTGGAATCTAAGGATAAATATCTTGAATTATCAGCTAGAACAGTGGTTCTTAACCTTGGGGGGGGGGGGGGAGTCCCCCCTAGGGAGGGAACTTTAGGAATTTCATGGGAGAACCTTTGTCTCTCCTTAACAATATGCCATTTATCCCATTGTCCCCAAGCATGCTCTTTGCTATGAATAGGAACTATGGAGAAAACCACTGTTGGTGACCCTTTTTGTGATATATTTTAAAAAAAGGGTGAAACTCCTTGGGTGGCTGAATGGAAAGGGAAACGGGTATGAAAAAGGTTAAGAACCGCTGGTCTAGAAGGTTAAGTCTAAATGAGCCTATACCACAGCTGTACAAATTTATATACTGCATGAAAATAGGTTACAAGTTGTCATCTATTGATGAAAGGTAATCAGTTATTATCTGAACAATATTAATTAATCATCTACAGTTTCATGAATATACATGATGTGGAATAATTCAAGATAATTAGGAAAAATTAAATGTCTAGATATATGTGGATAAATTGATTGGATAAACTCATGGTATTCAAGAATTCTTCCAACTATGTAGCATTGTGCATTCATCAAGAACCGTCACCACATTCTTTTGTATAAAGGTAAGTTGGCCTGAAGTTTCGATCCTAGCAGGATCTTCTTCAAAGGCTAAATGACAAGTGACTTGTCATTTAGCCTTTGAAGAAGATCCTGCTACGATCGTAACCTCAGGCCAACTTACCTTTACACATTCTCCTACACAGGCTCTCTAGTGGATAAGCAGTTTGCTAACAGTTTTATTTTATTTTGACTACATTCTTTTGATAGTTCTCACCACAGTATGGTTAAATGATCCCTAATCAACCAGGATCAAAGACAATAGGAACAGTCAGACAGATCCAGGATGTTATAAGGGAGGCAGTGGAGCCCTGGGGTCATTGAAGTGGACTCGCATGTAAGGGGGGGGGGTGTCTGTAGTGCATTTTGAGGCATATTTAGACAAAACAAAATTAAATCTATAATAAGGTCTAAATGCAATGTGTGCTACTATTTCTACTCTTTAGTTTTTCTGTGAGGTTGAAAGGAGGGGGAAGGGTTTAGCTTCCCAGACCCCCTCCCCCCCCCCCCCGCAGATCCATGCCAAGACATTATTGATTGTTCGCACCTTCTTGACAAGAGGGGCATCATGGATGGAACCTGTTCCTCTAACCACAACAAGATCAATAGGACCCATGTCTTTCCCTTATATTGACACAAGAGTTAAGGTGATCACAAGTCTGCTTTAGTCTTAGCCAAGGCTTTAACTGACTCCAAATTCATTTTTCACTTGTTAACAACAGGGGAGAATGGTCCCTGAATAAGTACCCCACAAAGGGCAAAAAATCAATTCACTGACCTCTTCAGCATTGCATGAGGCCAAGTAACTACCACTACCATATTGGAATGTGAGAATACCAATAAATAAATCTTCCCTTGTTAATAAAGCATTAAACAATCTCATCTTTTAATGGAATTGTCCCAACTGAAAAAAACAGGTTATACAAGAAGTAAATCATGTATGAACAGATTAGTGTAACAAAACTAGGAATGAATAGAAAACATATTGATTGAAAATTATTGTTACTTGTTAGCCTTCCAAATTCTCCAAAAATTGATTGATTTTGTTATAAATGTGTTTGTTGCTATTATTTATGAATAATATTAACAACTACTGAACAAACACAACAAAATAGGAAACATTAGCCACCAAAATAATGTGAGTTATAAACAGAAACTTTTATTGCAGGTTTGCAGTTAATGTTTGTCTAATACTAGATTAAGCATTTAATAAAGTTATGGCTGCTTGAACCCCAGAAGCAGAGAACAGATTTTAAAAGCAATCAATGTTAGTAAATCCACATTTGATTTCAAAGCATTGGTTTCTGATTCTGATCACAATTATTAATGTAGAAGGGAAAAAAAGGCATTTAAAGCAACTCCTTTATAAACATTGTTAAATTTTTGGCCTGTTTTTCCCCGGATTCTAAGAGACCAAAGTGTAGCAAAGTTGGTGAAGTGTAGTCCACAACTATTGTCAGACCTACAAGTGAGATATGCTCTCATTTTGAAAAGATAGTTTTACTTTTATTCACAATTGCAGCGGCACCTGCGAGAGGTGAAATGTCAGCATCACTACCTAGTTACTTGTCTGTATATCACTGATAAAAGGGTGACTATCATAACCTACTCATTCTTATGGAAGATGGGATTAATTCACTAAGGTGATTTTGTTGGTTAATGTTATGTTTATAGAATAGATTGTTGCTCTGATTGGTTGGCTAGATCACATGATCACTAGTTTACTACATTTGTATTGTGAGCTGTCCCGGTTCTAATGTTCCTGCCATATACAGTTGCAATAAGGATGTGGGTTCCTGTAACTAGATCTCTGTTGTGATTGGTTAATTTTATGATTGAAGAACATATCGTTGCTCTGATTGGTCAGCTAGATCACATGATCAACACTGACATGTTATATCTTATTCAGAAAAGGCTCACTGAATTATATTTGGAAGCATATATTTAAAATGTATGATTTCACTGACCAGAATAGCATAGGGTTCCATAGGTAAGTCCCACTAGCAGGACATTCTCAACTATGATTTAGATTCCTTCTTATGATGCCATACATATGAAACAAAAGGCTTTCAACATCCAAACTGCATTTCATGTAAGGAAAGCCTCTGTGAAAGTATATCAATAGTAAAATTTTCAATCTCCATTCTTTTCTTTCCTAATGTTCTCAGCCAACTTTACCTGTTTCATTTTCTTATTTTATTCGGTGTATTTTATTAAATTCAAATCTTTCATTATACATAAACGTGTCAGACGAATTTGTGACGTGAATTAGAGAAGGATTTAAAACGTAGCCCAAAAGCTACAGAAGCTATCCATATGGCAATGCATGGCAACTGTTTCCAACCATAAATTATGCAATTGACCTACAAGATCTTGCATATATTGAGGACTTTTTATTTATTTTTGGTTTTAAATTAGGGTACATTTGTGAGCCTACATATTTTAAAGATCAATCTAGATATGGTTGTGGGTAGCTCAGTACATCATTAAGAATAGCACTGGATCATACAACTTGCATGTGTTTTTATATTACCCCTTTTTCTTCATTTGAATTTTCTCCAATCTTATTCTATTTTGGGTTCTTGGTGATTTTATTTTTGTCTTCAGAGATAATTTTACTGACTGTGGCCACTAATTGAGGGTATACCTACTGTGGCCACTAATTGAGGGTATACCTACTGTGGCCACTAATTGAGGGTATACCTACTGTGGCCACTAATTGAGGATAAACCTACTGTGGCCACTAATTATGTATATAATCATTCTACTGTGACAGAGAGATATACATGTTTGTTTCACCATCAAAGAGATTACATCAGTCGTGAGTAATACAAAGAAGGATGCAGTTAATAAGTGAAGTATATTAGTAAAAACATGCACTTTTCTCAATTTGCAATGAATTCCATAACCAAACAAGCCCTCTTTGTAAAGTTTACTAAACACTACAAAACTGTGACCAAATCAGTTTCTGAGCCCTATATGTACATAGAGTCTAAATTACATACAAATTGCTTAAATATGTTCTCTAAGGATTATATTTCTTCATTCAACTCAGCATATTAATCAACATCTTTGATAAAATTCAGACTTTTTTTTTTAATTCAACAAGTCCAACTTTTAATACAACTTCTGTCAGTTTATTTTTTATCTCAATTGTGACTAATGACAACAGAAACTGAAGCATAGGTTTTGTTGTGTCAACACTTCCCTCTTTTTACCTGAAACTCAAAATCCATCATGAGATGTTACATGGGATGAGTGGCTACTTGAACAAAGCCATATTTTCTTATATAATTTTTTTTCTTTTTCTGTTAATTTCCTTTCTCTTCTGTTCTCTTGTTTCTTTGGCAAATATTGTTTCAAATCAATGAATCTTTCAAACTTATTATCAGAGCCCAATTTGAAGTAGTTACTGGTTAAGTGCAAAAAAAGTGTGGTTATTCTTGTCATAATGTTAGGGAGTATTATCGGATGTTTTAAAGCAGAAGTATTTAATAAAACTGCTGTGTATAAACCGAGGATATATGAGACGGCCTTAAATGGAGGGGCGGGAGAGATGCTAGTTCTCCTTACTTGCGTAGTGACCAAAGACTGATATAGGCCACGGTAAGGGTAAGTGCACAAAGAGGAGAGATGTCATGGCCCTGAGGAACCAAAGAGGCAAGTTGTGGCTAATAGAAGGAAGGCAAGACTTGGAGAGTGATATCATTGCAGTAAAGAAGTGAAAGTACTGACCACTTGGAGGTCTGACAGCCTGTAAAAACGCAAGGAGAAAAGTGACGACAAACACATTAACAGAGGTTTACACCGGGCTAATTGAAAAAGCACAATGTGCTGGGTTGCAAAAAAAAACAAAAATTGGAAAAGCGAAAAAACAGAGATAAGGAAAGAACGGGATTATTTCCTGGGAGTAACTGTGAGAATTTTACAGGTTAAAGTTTTGAATTAATGAGCAAAATTGAGTTTCTCACAAACAGAGATTTAATAGAACACTTCAAATTTGCTTTGATATTGAGCATATACAACAAAAGCCTTTGAGTGACAGGTAAATGGTGCTTTGGATTTTTGAAGTTATATTCAGAAACATTGCACTTACAAGAAAGATATGGCTCTTCAAAACAAACCTGTTAGGGTAAGTTTTCCAACCACTTAATCACAAGGAAGAAATACAGCATCAAGCTCTACATTAACGAATCCTAAATTTGAGTGTTCACTCTTTCTAACTGACACTGCTTCCTAAAACATTCTTTCAAGAAAGCAAACACATATCAATGACTCATGTTTGATACCGAGTAACCTTGTCAACACTTGGTCCATGTCCACGTCTTTGTAGAAAGATTGTAAGTAGCACAACCTGGTGCCGGACGGTCAAACGGTTTAATATATATTACATGGTGTGATGGCGGTGCATGGCCACAGAGATTGCCACACGATGAACGCCCACCATGCCGACGAAACATGCTGTGCATACAATGCAATGGAGATATATATATGAGAGCAATGGGGTGACAAAATTACCTTTTCCTGTTTGGTGTCGTCAAATCTATGGAAGGTAGAAAAACGAATGGGGATAAGAATGAGATGTATTGATTGCTAGCACGAGACAATGTCATGAGGGCATCGTTTTATGTTTGTAGTGATTAGCAATGTTGCTGCCGGTTTCACAGAAACAGCGTTAGGTTAGGATCTTAGGGTAACTTTATCTTAGAGTAAACAAGCAAACTCCAATGGTTAACTCTATCTTGTATTAATGAAGTGTTACAGTCAGAGCACTCACTAATGCCTGAGTTACATCTTTAATAAAAACAAACTAAACTAACACAGACAAATCACTGACATGTCACTAAGTTCACACTAACTTAAATACAGGGATCATACTTGTAGTTCACTTTACGGAGTCCACTATTAATTCAGCTTATAGAACCCACTCTTCACACGACTGTCTTCTGTCAACTGATATATCTGGCACCTTCTAGGTTTCCTCAAGTATGATAATTCTGACCCCCTGCTAGAAGGAAACCTTCATATCAAATACAAAACTTCCCGAGAGTAGGTGTCTCGACAGTCTACCACACAATGAGAGTTAAACTAACATACTAACTGAGAGAGCTTAGCACACAAATGCATTCAGCTCCACTATCCATTTACACAAAGTTAGTATATATCTCTCTCAACTGAGGATCTTAACAAGCTTCAGCAGAAAGGTAACTACTTATTGGAAGGTGAACCAATGTAAATGGCACTGTTAAAAAGAAGGCTGGACCTTGAAGAGATTACATCTACACTGATTTTTCCAACTAAAATGATTAGTCTAAACAAAGGGACCTTAGCACAGGCATCCCCAGGACTACATTTGTAGGGCCAAATGGAAGTGACATCAGGTAAAGAGACCTCCATAGAGGAATCCTCACAGAAGTAAATTCTACCAAAATGGACATCAATAGAGGGGTACTAAAGGTGACTCTAGCTAAAGGGACACTTGACTCTGACAGCAGGGACTTGAGGCCAACCGCAGGGACCAGACTTCAACCATGGGCAACTCAAGCGTGGTGAAGCATATTAGACACTAATGAGAGCAAATGCTTTAAATGGGGAAGTTGAAGCTGAAAAATAGCACACACTACCGACATGGAAAGCTTCAAGAGTCACACTTCTCGAAATATAGTACACTACGAGGCCTACATCATAACCAGTGGTAATTCCTACAGACCTAAGATGCTTATTCTAGACAAAAATTGTCAAGTATTTCCTCAGAGTTCAGAAACAATAAAAATGGTGATAAAGTTGCAAACTTAGCAAGGACTGAAAGAAAAACAACCCATAATTGAGTCATTTAGAAAAAAAACTTAAGATGAATCCTTTTCCAATTTCATTTTCTGACCCACAAAGAGCTTGTCAATCTACCATATTATCAACTAACTGGTTGTCTAGCCTAACTGACTCCATTTCTCACCAGTTTCTTCTCAAGTTATCTGAGCAGTGTTTTCTCTTTTCACCCCAAAATTTACACAGTTATCAAGAAGTTCAAGTCGCATCTGCAGTCCATGACAACAACATCTGACACCTCCATTTCAATTTGAAAATAAACTTGGCTAGACATCAATGAAAATGAGATTTATCTATGCTACTTCTGGATGTTTGCTTTGAAATGGCATCAGGAAATTTTATCTCAAACTTTAAAATATCCACTACCAACCTAGAGGAAGGTTTCTGTTCAAGCAAATCTGATATAACAGAAATTAAGCTGTAATGCAATCAATTTAAAAGAAATTCTTCTGTCGTTGACCTCACCTAAAGAAGAATACAAGTTTACTCACGAATAATTCTACAAATATTCTACAGTATTTTGTTAAAGTGCAAACATTAATTGGAGAGGATTATTGAAAAAAAAGCAGCTTGGAGCAAGAATCAGTTAAAGGGATGCAGGGTTCTAATTCACTAACATGGATTTTAATAACTAAGATTCCGGGTGCAGCAAAATTTGTTTTCTAAACCTGCTTTAGGAAATTTTTCAAGAAGAGGGGCATGGCAGAGATGTGGCTATCAGTCATTTTTTAGAGGAAGGATTCTGAAAAAATAACAGAATTAACTTTTGGAATGAATCTTTATCAATTGCAAAGGGGAATCTAGGACATCCAATGTTCATATTTTACACTAGTAACTTAAATTATATGAGACTGATGCAGAATGAATGGTCTAGAGGGGATCATTTTATAACACCATAATTAAAAGCCGGCAGATTGCAAATCCATTATCACATTCAACTTTACAGACAGACTTTCCACAAATCACACAGCAATGAGTGCCCTTTCAAGTCAGGACTTATGAGTCACCAAAATATTCATCATAATAAAAATAATTCCCAAAAATTGTATGAGACAGAATCCGAATAAGGAATGCTGGCCTTTTTGAGACCCAGCCTACACTACATCCTCTAATCAATAACAATTTTCTCTGAGACCTTGACAACTGTTTATTTTAAGGTTCTACAACATTCCATACTGGCAGAGCCAAATACTGAATATATTACAAGCAGAATCTGAAGGCAAACGGTTGATGATAAGCTGATCATTCCTCTAAAATGTCCTAAAATCTGATGAATGTTTCATCAAACCTCTCTGATGAATGGATTGTGATTGAATACTTTATGACACTTATGGAAAGCGCCAGGTGAAAATAAGGTTCATGTCAGGGGAACACTGCCACCCATTTCTAAGAACTTCATAATGACATGAATAAGCCTGATCATGTGACCAATGCAATTGTTCAATAATTACTCACTAGATTTTTTTTATGAACAGATTATAAAAACATAATGTTAACAAACACTCTGCTGACATTTTCACTCTTGCAGCTGACATGGTCTTACCTCTTCACTTCTTCAGGGATGTAAATGTACTCCATAGAAATAACTTTTTCCAAATCACTTAATTTGTAAATAAATTTCAGCTTTCTATAAAATTTGGCACTGAAAACAGAAAGAGAGAAAAGGTATGACATAAACTTGACTTTGTAGTAGTCTTAGAGGTATTTTACATTAATTTAGATATGTTTTTATACCAACCTCTTGCCCCAGGTAACATACTCCCCACCAACAACCAACATTTCAAATAAATTTATGCTATCGATTTGCATGGAAAGTTACGCAATACCTGTTGTGTCCTGAAACCTGTAAAAATCCTACATTGGGTCATTATGCATTAGGCACTTTTGCAACAATTTGTTATTAAAAATACTTTCACAAGCCAGCATTCCACGGTCGAAATATCATCTATTGGTAATTCTTCCTTCCATAGCTTTCCTATTTTTGGGGATCTTAATGACAGTATGCAAAGTATAAACTGGTAAATATTCTTGATGTATTAGGCTGTAACAGATCGATTCATATCTACAAGAAGTATATAATGTTATATATGGGGTGTAGGAACACCAAAGAAGGTACTCATGCATATTCATTGGAACAAAACTCCCAATTATCTACACCCCTCTCTAGTAAAAATATCCGTAGGAAAAATTCTTGTTTGTGAAGGATATATATGTTCTTTTGTTCATGGAAATAAACTTTCTATAGGATACATCCTTACAATTAAGCCGAACTGTGATATTATGGTGAAATCTTACCTAATAAAGGGCCTAGTAAAGGTGATTACTGTCTTCAACCACCCCTTAGGATGGATTATCTTACCTAATAAAGGGCCTAGTGAAGGTGATTACTGTCTTTAACCACCCTGTAGGATGGATTATCTTACCTAATAAAGGGCCTAGTAAAGGTGATTACTGTCTTTAACCACCCTGTAGGATGGACTATATACAGTCCTTTCAGGTTCTTCTTTAACCTAAAATTCAAAAGAGAAAAGAAATTTTAAAAGGAAAAGTTGTGCATAAAGATAACAACTGCTCTATAGGTCTTGAACTGATTTGAACAACCATCTCATCTCTCCACTAAAGACCTTTGAGAGGTTCCCATCTCCTTGAGTTTTATTAACTCTTTAAGGTTTGCCATCTCCTTGAGAGTACTATCTCCTTGAGATTGAGGTACAACAACCTGTTATGCTAAAGATAAATTCACATCTTGTACTATTGAATTATTTACTATACATTCAACTTTAAATGTCAGGTAATATGTGTTTGGGGAAAATCACAAGATTTCTTCAAACCTTGGTATATTACTGTAAATAATGAATCGAATAGTAATAAACCATTGCCTAATTATAAATAAGATATATAGAGAAACCTGTGTTGAACTCTATGAATACACACAATGTCAAAGCTTCTCTGAAATCAGCATGATATAGTAAGACTGGTCTTGAAAGCAAGGAATCAGTAAAAACAATCAAAGTTTCAATGAATGCCATAAACAATTCTATTTGAATTTTGATGTTTTTCTAACATAAAACCAGTCTTTTTACTTAAAAGTAAATAATGTTACAGATTCATCGTGGTCTGAGTTTGAGATTATCTGCAGTCATGTGAGGAAGAAGGTTGTTGATTCAAAGTTAAAAAGGAAAAGGAACAATGAAATTTTTTATTAATTGCATAACACATGTTCACACATAAATAAGGTATGTGACAGATAAGAAGAGTGAGACATGTCATGTTATAAGATATGAGATGATCCTACCTCCTGTCAATCATCTGATAGCAGCGTTTCATCCAAGCTAAGCTTGGAATCTTCGTACGGGGAGCTGCACCATGGAAGTATACAATCATGTAGTCCTGAGCGACCAGAAGCTCTAAACTACTCACTACATACCTGTAAAACACAGACATGATGATTTTTACTTACAATAACAAAATATTCATACAATCTGATGCAATAAGAATACAGAGCATTATGTGATGGTACCAAACTCCACTTACAAAACCTGCCTTGATAACTCTGCCTCACTATGAAAACTCTTTTGAATATGCATGTTTTTACAAGCCAAGACTACAATGCAAATTAATTTACAAAGAAATTTTACAAAGAAAATGTTTACAATGGAAAATTACAAAGAAATTTACAAAGATTTTGTTTTAAATTATGTACTTGTGGTGACTTTGTCAACTCTTAGCCATGCTGAGGTCAATGCAAACTTGAATAGTACCTTTGAAACACAGATCTAAGCTTGAGGCTAACAGAGCTCTTTTACATGTGATAAGAGACACAGTAAACACATCCCATTATAATGCTATTAGGAAGGCCAAACTTGAACACACACAGAGGCAGATCTTTAACTCATTAACATGTGGATCTTACTTAAATCAAACTATTGAAAAGAACATTTTTGGCTATAAAACTTCCCATTGTTTTCCACTGTTTATTTTACTCATTCATATTTATGTGACAAGTTCAGAACAAATTTGACATTATAACCTAATACAAAGCAGTTTTCCCAAATATTATGCAACCTTTTTTCCAATAAATACATTGTGATTGATCTAATCCTGACAGAGGGAAAAAATATGCAAATAGATCAAAAATTCATACTCACAGAAAGAGATTATGCATGACGTATTCGTAGTCCTTTCTTGATTTCTCTGGCAGGTAACAGGAGGCAATTACAATGACAGCATTCATGGTGTTGCCATAGTAACCTGCAAATGAAAATTTGATTGGTTTTTGTAACAAATTATTTCAAGTAGTCAGCCACTCCATCCAATCATTCTCGATGACCATGAAACCTATCATATCATGACAGGACTTGATTTACAGACAGAGCAGGCAACAAACTAATAAAAGTGTCCTTCACAAATTGTCACCAGTTGTTTCAACATTTTTAATGAGTTGACAGCAATGCCTTACAATATAGATTGTTTACAACCTTGGTGCCTATTTTTAAATCCTTTGTTCATATATATTAGCTGCTGCTTGTCAAATTTGTGCATTTTTTTCAAGGTTTTCAATCCTTATTTAAGTGCAGTAGTTCCACAAATTTTCTTCTACATAGGTAATAGGAATTGGTAATGACTGTGTAGACCTTCTATAGAACATGTTTACAATATGTTACTAATCCAAATGGTTATCAGTGGATGCAGATGTGTGTGAGTGGTCACTGGAAGTTTGAAACTCCCCAAACAATGTCAGATAGCTAGATCTTTGTACATGTGTATGGCTGGAATATTGAGGACTTGGAAAAAGCTAGGGGTGTGAAGGAGGCCATAGATAAAAATTGGCTTGATTCCAGTTACTGGATAAAACACAGAACTCTGCACAGTAAATTGAAGATGGTTTGGTTGTGTGGGGATCAGAAAAAGAAGCAGTGAATCTTAATCATCTGCATCACTTTTGCAACAAAAAATTAAATAAAAAATATAAAGATATATAAAAATTTAAGGATTTAGCAACAGGTACAACACACATTGTCATTCTGAGTTCAGCATATACTTTAAGACATCCATCACATAAAACACAGCACTAGATATCAATGAGCAATGGTTGCTTATTAAAATGCCCCCAGTCTGCTTCTAACATCTAAATTAATTAGCCAATTAAAATATGAAACAAGTTTCGCTTTATACCTCCATGAGAAAGAACCTTCTTAAACGGCTCGATGACTTTATTATCCACCATGTGCTCTGTGTCTCCAATTTTAACCGTTCGCCATCGCCATCTGTCTTCGTGTTCTTCTCTAGCAGTGTACTCTGCGATTTTCTCAGGCTTTGATGATTTCTTGTCCATGGAGTTATCATCTGCAAAGAAGTAAAGAATGAAGGTATAGTATCAACTACCAAGGGAGACTGGAGGTGGGGATGGTAGGAGTGGGAGGGAGGGAGAGAGGCAGACTGGAGATGGGGATGGTAGGAGTGGGAGGGAGACTGGAGGTGGGGATGGTAGGAGTGGGAGGGAGGGAGAGAGGCAGACTGGAGATGGGGATGGTAGGAGTGGGAGGGAGAATGAAGGTGGGGATAGTAGGAGTGGGGGAGGGAGACTGAAGGTGGGGATGGTAGGAGTGGGAGGAAGGGGGACTGGAGGTGGGGATGGTAGGAGGGGGAGGGAGGAAGAGTTCAAGTTAAAGAGGAACCCATGAACAAAGCAAAAATATTGAATGCTTCATATCCAAACCTATTAACTAGAATTGCATCATTTTATCTAAAGAAATTACTTTCTATCACACATCTCAACAGGACTACACATAAGTACTCTATAAAAATACTGTGAATAAGATCCTGTGCAAGAATTACCACAAGAGTGAAACGTTGGGATGTTTCATGACAAAAGATCAAACAACCTCCACCAAAGAGAAACCAAAGGCACGTTATCGTTGCTGTTTATAATGAGCTGTTTTATGATTCCAACTCGATCTGATATCACAGATTACACTGAAAATAGTCTTACATATGACTGTTTTAACAGTGAGCATTAAAAGTTTGACTAAAAACATTCCAAAACTCATAAAATACCCTATGAGGCAAAGACATTATAAATGTAATCAAATTGAAAGAATTACTGACCATCCCAAGACATTTCAGTACTTGATGGAGTAAGAACAGCTGGGTAAGCTGCATCTATGATCTCTGTAGTGATGGAAGTCCCGTCCTCAAGATTAAGAGCAAGTTCAGCAGAAAGTCGTTTTCTATTGGGAGAATCCGCAGCCCCGCTGTAAGCACCTGACAAGAAAGAAGAACTAACCATTTTCACACTCCAGTATTCTAAAGTAGTCCTTACATAATGACAAACCTGCAAGCACTGACTGTAACATATCAAAACATATCCTCAAATATGCTACAAATATGGGCTAAACTACTTTTAACATCTCTAATCACAAAGTATGTTATCATAAAATCATGAACAGTACTAATTATGTCATACGCTTACCAGAAATGTGTCATTTGTTAAGCTAAATACAACAGAAAGACATATGAATGGAAATTGCAACCTGTCAGACAGTTATTTCAACCTTCCAGAATTAATCTTTAGTAGTATACGGCAAATGCTACAAAATACACATATTACAAGAAAGACTTACTCAGTGACAATGTGACTCCCTCCTGATAAGTAAATTTCTAGAAAAATACCCCTTTTCATGGGTTCTATGGGAAGGAGAGGGGGAAAATGCTCCCCAATCCTGATTGGTTTAATCATATTAATATTTTCACTATGAGTCATCATTTTGCGAGTGTGTGGTTGCATAGCATCCATCAGTCATAATATTTCCTGTACACCAGCAATGATAAATTGGATGCACCTCTCAATGTAGAGATTCCCTACCTAAGATACTTTTATTCTGAGGTCATCCTACACCTATTTCATCTCAACAGATCCTACTACAGTAGACTGCAGACATAGTCATATAAGGTGATTTTATAACCTACACTTCCTACAGTGATACTTATATAATTCAACATTTCCATAACTCCTCACCCTTGGCTTCTCGGTCAGACTCGTCTTCATCATCATCATCATCATCGTCATCGCCATAATCAAAATCCCCGATGCTTGTATCCGAGAGTAGAGTATCTAGCCTCCCCCTGCCCCCATCAGCCTCGTCCACCAGCGCCTGCACCTCTGGGGTTATGCTGGGAGGGTCCTTCCTGGTAATCTTAATGGATATGTTGTCCATATCATCTTCCTCTGCACCCTCTGCTTCACCCCGTTCAGCTTCTCTGGATTCATCCGTAGTTTTACCTTCTGCACCATGCTGGTTTGCGTCTACACTTATATCAGCTTCTGCTTGAGGAGTCTCCTCTGTCAATTCTTCCCTTGATTTCTAAAAGTTATTATTAAACATTTAAATAAAATCAGAAATACAGATAATATGCAACAAATGGAAAAAAAATGTCAAGAAAATGAACTTACAGTACATCAGGTCTTACAATCTGCAAAAGCAAACATATATCACAACCTATAAATCAGAGTAGTAATGAATTAGCATGCCCTGAAATGACAACATATTATCAAAAATTATTCCTGGTCAAATGTATCCTGAAAGAGGGGTGTGATTGACAAAATTCATTCATATATCTTTTATTCATTAGATAAAAGACATCAACAAAACACCTTGGATGAAATGAATATCAAATAGAGAACAATAAATAGAAATCTTACTTGGCTTAGAAACAAAAACTGGTTTAATTAAGTTAGTAAATTCCACCACATGCGTCATTTTACATTTTGTTACTACTGGTAGATAAAAGTGTTACTTTTATTAATATACTGAGATATCTTCAGCTGTGATACCTCACACCATTATCAAAGATGAGATGATATATTTTTATTTCTGAGATGCTAAAGATGTTATAAGAAGATGGCATCGTCAACGATTTGATACTGAGACAAACCCCTGAATAAGAGACGAATCTTGCAAGTGACTGGTAAGTCCTTCAATAGATGAAAAGTGTGAATGTTTGGATGATAAATTTGATGATTAGTGAACCGATTATTAGGGGATGCATGGCGGATTAAATAATGATGCATATATGAGTGAAATAAATAGCTGTTAATGCATGGGCTATTCCCATAAACTCTTTGACTTTTAAGCAGATAAATTATTATGATGAAGTAAGTTTGCAGGTCTAAAGTGAAAGATGTGTACATTACATCTCTTTTTGAATCTTGTTGAATTTTTCTGTAAATGAGAAATACAATCAGGTATGAACATCTACCCACTGGGGCAGTCTGATACACCATAGAATGAACCATTTCTAAATGCTTAACATGATACTGAGTCAGGTATCACAGACATTTGTTCTCCACTTTGCACTAGTTCCATATTTCTTTACGATATGAAAACAAATTTGGGATTGCAGTGATCTATTTCATTTTGTTGCCTCGTTTTGTTCTAATTTTACACATTGTGTTACCCATTTGCCCCCCCCCCCTCCCCCTTTTTCCCTGTCAAGATCATAAAACACCAAATGAGACATTCAATTCAATGGGATGCGTTTTTGCTCCGCATCTTTACACCCAAATTTTTATTCAAATTTGCTGGCAGAGCTTAAATACCAACAGGCTAAAAACTTTGTGATGGCTGGAAAGAAACAAGAATTGTGGATACAATGAGAATCTGCTTAAAAGTCAGAGAGAAAGTGTTAAATGCTCCCATATTCACCTGAGTGAGTAGAATGGCATCAAGCAAGGACTGGTTATCTGACCAGCCTCTGTTAACATTCCTGTTAAGTTCAGAGTCTACAGACAGAGCTCTTTTATAAGCTGGTTCACCAAACTCCATCCCTCCCAGGGACTTGACATCTGACATACCGGGTGTTGGAGTATCATCCTCAAAGTCTGGCGATGCAAAGTATCCCTCGTGGCTGTAACTCGAGAGAGAGTCTAGACTTGGGGACAGCACGGTGGGTGTGTCCATGTGGGGTAGAGCTACGGATCCCCCTTTGTTACTGTTAATAGACAGGTCAGAGAGACTCAAAGAACTTGGTCTGACTTTACGACTGGAAGACTGATGATTGGGAGACATATCTACGCCCGACTCTGAGAGATCTGAGAGAACAGGAGATGTCACCTCCTCATCATCGATGCTCCCGGGTGGTTTGAGAGAAAGTTCAAATTGTTTAGCTTCTAAATCAATGAAGTTGGATGATATTTGTACAGGCTTTTTATAACTAAGTGATACCTCATCTTGTTTCATGCCAGTTGGACTACTTTCAGGGTTCATCTCCTCAACTTTCCTTGTGATTTCTTCTTCCTCTGGATACTCATTATGAGTAGATGTAATCACATTCTCTTGTTCCTCTTCAGCTTCTCTTTTAAATAATGCATTCTCAGTTGTTCTCTCTCTTGTTACCAAGTCATTCTCCATTTTGTCATCAACAATCTGAGAAATAATACCATCAATTATTTCTCTGATTATACAATAATCTTCTGTTTCTATTGACATTTTGTGGACTTCATCTTCATACTCTGTTGTTCTTTCTCCAGTAGATACTTTGAAATCTTCATCATCTAGTTTGATAACTCCATGTTCCCCACCAGCATCGACCTCTTTGCTCTCCTCCATGGTATCCATTACTCTTTCATCACTAGCTAAACTACCTTCTACAAAGACAGCAACCTCATCAAGTTGACTCTCCTGATGTTCTACAGTTTGCAGATTCAAGTCATCTGTGAGTTTGAGTACATTCCTTTCTTCATCATTTACAACAAACTGGTATTCATGCTTGAAATCCATCTCATTGTGATCTACTTCTCTGGGATTCTCTTCTTTCTCTATTGAACCCTCTTCATCTCCATCAATTTCAAAAGATTCTTGCTCCTGGTGGTTTTCCACATCCTTTGATAAATCTGCAGTGGGATGAACTTCCAAACGTTCAATTGTTTGCTTCTTGATTTCTTCTTCCAGATGCTCATCTTCCTTGTCTACTTGATGACCTGTTATTTCCTGGTCTCCTTTCTTGGAAGTTACAGATAGTTCTAATAAAGCATCATTACCATCATCATTCATGGTAAACTGAGATGAGTTAGCATAATCCATCTCATTGTGATCTACCTCTCTTGGATTCTCTTCCTCTGGCTTTAAAGAAACCTCTTCATCCCTGTTATTTTCAAGTAATTCTTGCTCCTCATGATTAGTCATACTCATAGAAGGATCAACAGTCAGTTGAACATTCAAAGATTCCTTTTCTACTTGATGTTCTGACATTTCCTGGACCTCTTTCTTGGACGTTACAGATAGTTCTAATAAAGCTTCATTACCATTATTTACGGTTAACTGAGATGAATCATTAAAACCCATATCATTGTGATCTACTTCTCTTGGCTTCTCTTCTTCTTCATCTTCAGACCTGTCCATTTCCTGAGATTCTTGGTCTTTATGGCTTTCCCAATCCGTTGAAGAAAGCACAGTGAGATGAGCCTCCAAAGATTCAACTGCTTGCTCCTTGATAACATCTTCATCCTCATCTTCCATTTCTTGATGTTCTGTCATTTCCTGGTCCTCTTTCTTTGAGGTTACAGATAGTTCTAATAAATCATCATTACCATCATTTATGGTAAACTGAGATGAATCATTAAAACCCATATAATTGTAATCTACTTCTCTTGGCTTCTCTTCTTCCTCTACTGAATCCTCTTCAGACCCATCCATTTCATGAGATTCTTGATCCTTATGGCTTTCCAAATCCTTTGAAGAATGTACAGTGAGATGAGCCTCCAAAGATTCAACTGCTTGCTCCTTGATAACATTTTCTTCATCCTCATCTTCCATTTCTTGATGTCCTGCCAATTCCTGGTCCTCTTTCTTTGAGGTTACAGATAGTTCTAATAAAGCATCATTACCATCATGTATGGTAAACTGAGATGAATCATTAAAACCCATATCATTGTAATCTACTTCTCTTGGCTCCTCTTCTTCCTCTGCTGAATCCTCTTCAGACCCGTCCATTTCTTGAGATTCTTGATTCTTATGGTATTCCAAATCCTTTGAAGAATGCACAGTGGGATGAACTTGCAAAGATTCAACTGCTTGCTCCTTGATAACATCTTCATCACCTTCCATTTCTTGATGTTCTGCCATTTCCTGGTCCTCTTTCTTGGAAGTTACAGATAGTTCAAATAAAGCATCATTACCATCATTTATGGTAAACTGAGATGAATCATTAAAACCCATATCATTGTAATCTACTTCTCTTGGCTTCTCTTCTTCTTCATCTTCAGACCTGTGCATTTCCTGAGATTCTTGATCCTTATGGCTTTCCAAATCCTTTGAAGAATGTACAGTGGGATGAACTTCCAAAGATTCAACTGCTTGCTCCTTGATAACATCTTCATCCTCATCTTCCATTTCTTGATGTCCTGCCAATTCCTGGTCCTCTTTCTTGGAAGTTACAGATAGTTCTAATAAAGCATCATTACCATCCTTTATGGTAAACTGAAATGAATCATTAAAACCCATATCATTGTAATCTACTTCTCTTGGCTCCACTTCTTCCTCTGCTGAATCCTCTTCAGATCTGTCCATTTCTTGAGATTCTTGATCCTTTTGGTATTCCAAATCCTTTGAAGAATGTACAGTGGGATTTGCTTCCAAAGGTTCAACTGCTTCTTCCTTGACAACATCTTCATCACCCTCATCTTCCATTTCTTGATGTCCTGTCATTTCCTGTTCTTCTTTCTTGGAAGTTACAGATAGTTCTAATAAAGCTTCATTACCATCCTTTATGGTAAACTGAGATGAATCATTAAAACCCATATCATTGTAATCTACTTCTCTTGGCTCCTCTTCTTCCTCTGCTGAATCCTCTTCAGATCTGTCCATTTCGTGAGATTCTTGATCCTCATGGCTTTCCAAATCCTTTGAAGAATATACAGTGGGATGAACTTCCAAAGGTTCAACTGCTTCTTCCTTGACAACATCTTCCATTTCTTGATGTTCTGTCATTTCCTGGTCCTCTTTCTTTGAGGTTACAGATAGTTCTAATAAATCATCATAACCATCATTTATGGTAAACTGAGATGAATCAGTAAAACCCATATCATTGTAATCTACTGCTCTTGGCTTCTCTTCTTCCTCTACTGAATCCTCTTCAGACCCGTCCATTTGATGAGATTCTTGATCCTTATGGCTTTCCAAATCCTTTGAAGAATGTACAGTGAGATGAGCCTCCAAAGATTCAACTGCTTGCTCCTTGATAACATCTTCTTCATCCTCATCTTCCATTTCTTGATGTCCTGACAATTCCTGTTCCTCTTTCTTGGAAGTTACAGATAGTTCTAATAAAGCTTCATTACCATCCTTTATGGTAAACTGAGATGAATCATTAAAACCCATATCATTGTAATCTACTTCTCTTGGCTCCTCTTCTTCTCCATCTTCAGACCTGTCCATTTTGTGAGATTCTTGATCTTCATGGCTTTCCAAATCCTTTGAAGAATATACAGTGGGATGAACTTCCAAAGATTCAACTGCTTCTTCCTTGACAACATCTTCCATTTCTTGATGTTCTGTCATTTCCTGGTCCTCTTTCTTTGAGGTTACAGATAGTTCTAATAAAGCATCATTACCATCATTTATGGTAAACTGAGATGAATCAGTAAAACCCATATCATTGTAATCTACTTCTCTTGGCTTCTCTTCTTCCCCTACTGAATCCTCTTCAGACCCGTCCATTTCATGAGATTCTTGATCCTTATGGCTTTCCAAATCCTTTGAAGAATGTACAGTGAGATGAGCCTCCAAAGATTCAACTGCTTGCTCCTTGATAACATCTTCATCCTCATCTTCCATTTCTTGATGTCCTGACAATTCCTGTTCCTCTTTCTTGGAGGTTACAGATAATTCTAATAAAGCTTCATTACCATCACTTAAGGTAAACTGAGATGAATCATTAAAACCCATATCATTGTAATCTAATTCTCTTGGCTTCTCGTCTTCCTCTACTGAATCCTCTTCAGACCCGTCCATTTCATGAGATTCTTGATCCTTATGGCTTTCCAAATCCTTTGCAGAATGTACAGTGGGATGAACTTCCAAAGATTCAACTGCTTGTTCCTTGACAACATCTTCTTCATCCTCATTTTCTATTTCTACTTGATGTTCTGCCATTTCCTGGTCCTCTTTCTTGGAAGTTACAGATAGTTCTAATAAAGCATCATTACCATCATCATTCATGTCATCGTGATCTATTTCTCTTTGGCTCTCTTCTTCTTGTCTTGTGGAGCAAACTAAATTCTCATTTTCTTCTACAATCTTTTGGTCTTCAATGACAGTGTCATCTGCAGACTTTGAAGGTAAAATGTCTACATCAGGTAAGAAGTCAAATCTCTCTTCTGCATTTGAATCCCTGTCAGATGAAGCTACTTCAGTTGCCAAACCCTCTTCAGACACTGTTATACTTCCTCTGTTCTTTTCTTTTTCTGAGTCTAGCTTATTTTCCTGTGGTTTATCCATATCATCAGACCTAAAGTGATTCTCTGTTTCCTCTACAGCCATGATATCAACCAGGCCCTTCTCTTCTACCTGCTGATGTGACATATCAAACACAAAGGGTGTGTTAGGGTTACCATTCAGTACCATTTCTCCAGTTTCCTCGGTTTCAGGGGATACTTCAGTATCAACTTCATCATCTTTGTCATAATCTACCATTTCTAAAGATTCATTTTCCTTGGTTGTAGCAACTTCTTCCTCTGATGAATAACCAGTCTCAAATACTTCAATAGTTGCTCTTTTGCTCCTTTCCCCATCAAGTTGGTTTCCATCAGAAGGTACTGGTGGCTTCCAGTCAAGTGACTTTTCATGATTAGATATTTCCTTTGAGGCAACTAATTCATCTGCACCACTTTCAATTCGATTTGTATTTTCATCCATTTTAGAAGAAGGGTCGTGAAATAAACCACTCCCACTTGTAAAAGGGTTGGACTCCAGGTTCCCTTCATACAGAGCTGTAATCTGTTCCTCTTCAGTATGGCTGTGATCACCAGTATCTTCTTCTTCTTCTTGTGAATAACTTACAAATGATGAACCTCCTATACCTTGCATCACAGATTTTTCAGGATCCCAGATATCTTGGTCACTATTGGATATCAGTTTTTCATCAAATAAGCCTCCCATTTCAACATCAAAAGGATTTGTCTGCCGGTGTTGATCTGCTGGACCTTCTATAAACTTTTCCTGATCCTGGTGTTCATCTCCCTTGATGAGAAGTAAAGGCGGACTTGCAAAAGAAGAAGTATCCACAGAGCTCTCAACCATAGCATATCCGTCACTCGTTTGCATCATTTGAATGGAGAGGTCTTGATCAGAAATATCTTCTTCATCTGTTTCCATGAAGGGATTTCTCTCAGAATGAATTTTCATCTCGCCCACAAAGGGATTTGTTTGAGGGTTCCCCATTGGTTGACTCTCATCATTTGTTTCATGAACTTTCAGCTCGTGTTGTAATATAGGTATGACATCAGAAGTACCTCCTGTAGAAATATCATATATTTCATCTCCAAGACTATCCTTCTCTTCAACTCTAAAAGATCGCTTCCCATTGGGCAGTTCTCCAGCACCAACTGAAAAAGGATTGGTTTGAAGATTACTCTCCAATTGAACTTGGCTTCCTCTTTCATACATGTTTTCATGGGTGTCATGTTTGGGTTCTTCAAAAAACTTTATCTCAGAGGTACTTTCAACTGAAATATCCCACTTTTGATCATTTGTAGTACCATGGATCATTTCACTGCTCAATTGATGTTCAAAAGGGACTACTTGTTTACCATCTTGTTCTGTTGTTAAGTTCTCATTTACATTGAAGAGTTCATCAACCTCATTTGCAAAAGGATTGGTTTGTATGTTTTCTTTTGTCTGACCTCTACTTACATTTTCATCAACGTTGTGAGTGTCAACTTCAAGCAAAGAACTTTTAAGAGAAGTATCTCCAAAGATACTTACACTTATCTCATTCTTATCATGTTCATTAGTCATCATACTTGAAAAGTCTCCAATGTTGTCTTGTTCACCTCTGGATGATACATCACTGCCAGAGGTTAAACCAACTTCAATTATTGATGGATTGCTTAGAGCATTCCCTACTAAACCACCATCAATACCTTCTTCATCAACCTCCTCTTGAGAGCTTCTTTCATCATCTTCTGTATCATCTGGTGTAAACTTGTTCATAGATACATCCTCAATGATATCGTTTGCAAGTTGATCTTCAGAACCTCTGAGATTTTGACTGTCATAAGAAAGCTCATCACTCTCAGGAGTAAAAAAGTGGTCAATCTCTTCTTTCTCAGTTTGACCAAATTGCATCTTCTCAGCAATATGATGTTCATTCTCACTGTGTACTTCTTGCAAGCTATTGACCTGCAAATCCACCGAAATTGTCATTGAATCATCTTCATTTGTTTCATCATCTATATTCTTTTCATCCATCATGTCCATTTCATTCTGGTCACTGCTTAAGGATTTGTCATCATTTATGGTTCCACCACAATCACTGGCCCCATTTCCATTGTCAGACTCTTGCACATCAAATTTTTCACTGGTTCCTACTTTTGATGTAAACACTGCAAAAGATGAATTTTGTTGAGAAGTTTCTTCAAATGAACCCTGTCTTGTGTCCTTATCGCCTACAGACTGACAGTGATCAGATGAATCATCATTATCTGATGAATATTCCAGGTCAGAGTCACTCTTTCCTGCCTCTATTTCTATTCCAATCTCACTTTGGGTCGGACGTTCATGAACTTCTATATGTTCTTCACTTTCCCTGTCATTGGACAGAGCTCCTTCACTCAGCAAAGGAGCATCTGAGGATTGTCCACTGGCATCATCACCTTCATCTTCCTCTGTATGTGCTCCATCCTCCTCTACCGTACCCCATGTAAGACCATCATCACCCACATCGTTTCCCTTATCATCACTTTGACTATTATCATCTCCATGAAAGTGTTCTTCTCCGTTTAAAACTCCAAGAAAAGATTTCAACTCTGAAATAGTAGTCTGCTCTCCTGCATCCTCTCCCTGTACTTCATTACCTGATGCATCTAATGTAGCAATCATCTCCAAATTCTTGATGGTAATTTTATCTCCTTCATTTTGAGATTCATTTGCAATTAAACTTTCACTCCTGGATCGATGTAGTTCTTCCACTTTTTCAGATAATTCATCGTCGTCTAGTTGTGGTGTACTGGTCCTTGCATACTCATCTAAATCCCCAAATGAGTTGTTTGGTGCGATAGTTGATGAAAACTTGCCCCTTTTCTCTTCAGCTAATTCTCCATTCAATTCTAATTCATCCAACGTTCCTGCTTCCCTTTCGCTAACCCCCTTTTCAACGGAAATCTCTTCCTCTGAACCTGTGCTCAACAAATCTGAACTGTCTTTTTCAGAGACTAATATTTCCATGGTTTCAGGCATTTCTATCTTGTCCTCCTCATCTCTCTGTATACCACTTATTTCTTCAACTGTTTTGTCCTCTTTCTCATCTTGAAAATCATCTTTCTTTAAGTCAGCCAGACTGCTCCCATCAGAATCTGTCACATTAAAGGATTCCTGTCTGTGATCATCCTTGTTACCATGTATGCTGGGGTCTAATCTCTTGATTAATTGATCCCCAATCTCAGTTGGCTCTAGTAAGAAAGAATCAAACCCTTCCCTTGTCTCTGATAATCTAACATTCCCATCTGTGCTACCTGATTCAATTTCAAACCCAGTCTGACCTTGACTACTCCAGACCGAGAAGATATCTTCAGTGTCAGTACTTTGGATGAGTGGGTCTTCCGATGCACCAAAGTCCACTAAAAGCAGAGAATCACTAATAGCATTGGATGGCTGATCCATCGGAGATGAGACACTTCCTTCTGATTGAAATATCTCTTTCTGCTCTTCACCTTGTAAGTCAGTATTTAAGCTTGAAAAGGGATCAAAGCCAAGCAAATCGTTCAAACTAGAACTCGTTTGCGAGATTGGCTGCTGCTTGTCTGAGGCTGGTGGTGACATCGGATCTAAATCCAACAGGTTATATACTTGTTGCATATTTTGAGCAGTGGTTATATTATGAATGTGCATATCATGCTGCGGTGTTATTGAGCTAGCATCGCCGTTAAAACTATTAGAATTGTTAGTATTACCATGCAATATAGGTGCAACCCCAGCATAATTAGTTTGAGAACTGGGCTCAAGATCAAAACTGCCTAAAAGATCAGCAGTGTCTACTACCTTCATCTCTGACCCTCCATCCTCGGTTTCAACAGAACTCTCTCCATCTGCTCTTCTGTCCTCTGGTTTCTGTTCGTCCCCTGTGGTACTTTGGTTGGTTACTCCCACTTCTTCCAAAAACTTTTGGACAAGAGGAAGGAAAAGTTTCCTGGAAGCTGCAACATTACCATGGTGAAAGGAGGACAAATCTTTACAATCCACACTCTGTTCCTCCAACTGCAGACCAGCTGCATCAGAGGTCAAATGAGATGTTAACTTTGCCCTCAATTCATCCTCCTGAGAAAGAGAGAACACCCCAAGTTCTCTCTTCAGATTGCCATCATCTCTTTGGAAGGCTGCCATTAGTAAAAGAACTGAAAGACGTTGGGACTCACAAAATTCTTGAAGAACTTGATTCCCTTCAGACTTGTCGAGAAGGACCTACGACAAAAAAAAGGTACCATGTGAGAGTTTGTTGTAGTGACATTTGCTACAAGTCTTGTCCAAAGAGGGGAAACTAGGACTGGAAATTACCTTAACCAGGTAATCACAACAACATTTGTCTCTACTCATGTGTGTAAAGTAGGCAGTATCTATGTACAGTACATCTGCAATGAAGGTCTTGTGGGCCAAGGGCATTCACTCTTTAACAGAACAAGACTTTCTCAACTTTACCATTAGTTGTCACATTACATAAGACACAATAACATCATAATCTATGCTATGCTTGTGTATTTGTATGGTAGTAAGCCATACAATACCAGCACATGTAGAGCTCTGCTCTTAAGAAAAATGAGAATGATGCAATACAAGTCTGAGATGGAAATGAAGCTCTCCTTATAACAATCTGTCAAACCTCGGCTAAAAGCAAACTATTAATAATCAACCAGCTTTGGCCTCTTCCTGCAGCAACGGATGCTTACAGTGAAAGATCAAATTCGATGATAAAAGCAAACTTCCACAGTTAGATTCATAGATGTCTGCTTAAGGTACATATGTATGTATTTTTCTTTTGGAGAATCTAATAATAGTAGAGTTTGATATTCATTCAATCTTCAATTTGTTGTGGTTTTGTTTATGGTTTTGTTTTCATGGTTACTAGTGTTGCTTGTCTATTGATATGCATAGAGGTTGCCAAATCTCCTATAATCTATTTACTGATATTAAATTGTAATATTGATGCTAGTATCATTGTCCAGTGTCAAGCTTGGTTCTACATCTGTGATGCAGGGGTACAAAAATAACAGCAACACCAATGGAATTGAAAGCTAAATCAAGCAGTGTGACATTATTACACACATAGCCTGCTCTCTTACACAAGGCAATTCAATCGCTACATGTACTGCTAGTTTAATTGTGCACCCAGAGAAAATACTGTGACCTGACATTAACATCGTCTATTTTTAAGTACCAATTGTAATAAAATCCAACCTTTAAAATTCCACCATGTATAGCAACGGAGACATAGCGGTGCAACAACTTTAATAAACAAATGCAATGACATAAGGTCAAGTTTTAGTCTCATTTCAAAGATGTTGACAATGGGTGCACATTGGATGTACAACAGAAATCAATCCTAGACTGTTGACTTGTATGAGTCACTATTAAAGGTGTTGTAATGATGTTATTGGCTGTGAACCTATTATTCTGAAATGTACAGAAATAAAAACTCAGCAAGAAAGGTTACATGGTGGAAGCAAAATGGCAGGTCCCTTTTGGTGTCATTCACTTATATTTGTATATGTATGTGTGGCCGTGTCGGTATATATGTATTTATGTATATATGTGTATGCATGTTCTTCATTTTGTATTGCCTTTACATTCATGTTGCAAACTATTCAATAATAAAAAATTAAAATGCCCTTCAAACCGATCACTGTTGACAGAAGCTAATTGCATCTTATTAAACCCTACTGAGCAACACAGGATATTTCTGATTGCCTTACATCCTTTTTGGGTCACCTTCCAGAGGAGATAAGAGGGTAAGATCATAAAAAGAGATTGGTTTTCCTCTATTTATAGTTGATATACAGTATCTCCATAGACCACTCCTCATGGCAGGAAGAATAAACAAGAACTAAAGATCAAAAGTCAAATGCAAACAGCCTTTCAAAGCTAGAATTGCTTAATTTATATATTACCTAAGTATCTTTATTCCTACACTTTTTATAGCATAGTTCTAAATTGAGATGTTTTTTGAGAGCTTCAACTACTGGAAGATGTATGAGAAAAGCAGTAAAACTTGTCAATTTAAGGGGTGGCTTCTATTTTTTCTGGCACAAGTTTAGAGTACGACAAAAAAGTTGAAGTTTTACCTTCTCGCTCACATTTTAGGGGTCTGGTCAAAATGTGAGAGATGCTTACACATGCACTATTCACCAACCATTGCTACACAATTGTGTTTAGTTAAATGCACATTTATCTACACCACCTTTACAGTTTTTGGAACTGACATATTTTTTACTACCTTCATTGTTTTCTCCTGTGCTACAATATGTTGTGTACTGTAGCAGTGAATTTATACATTGACAAAGGTTGCCACACACTACAGGACTTTCAAATAGTCTCTACAGCTTAAAAAGTTCAGCATTTACAATTACTGGAGAGTTTTGCTTCTATGTTCCAACAGGAGCTTGTTAATATTGCAATTGGCAGACTCCCATTCCAACCTTTGTGTGCTAAACAAGTTGCTGGTAATGAGTTGATGAAACAAGTTGTGGTATGTAAGTATGAAAATCCAAGGTCCACCTTTTAGTATCTCCTACCTTCCATCTTTCCCACCCCCACCCCCACCCCACCTCCCTCCCACACCCACTCCCTTCCTCCCTCTCACCTCTCACTCTCTTTCTCTGTAAAGCAGTAATGCTTATAGAAGTCTCACAAAAGTGATTCACCATTATATTAAAAAAAAAATCTTCTAGTTGACAGCTATATTTCAGGGTAAAAATATGTAAAGATGTTTTTACAGGACTGCTTAATTCTTTTAGATATTGTGTTGCAATCTCAGAACAAATAAACAGCCTACACAAATCAATATTTATCACCAAATCCCCCCAGTGATATCCCCAAGCTAAAACAAGAATGCCAAACATGTTATAATTAGCTGAAAAACAGCTCTCACCTATGTTCCTAATGAAGACCAACTTGATAACGGCAAGTCATAAGACAAAATTTAAGACAGAGTTACGATGGACCAAACATCTCAGAAATGTTTGCACAAGTTTCTGCACAACTGGCAAGGATTTCCACACATCAAAAGGGTCAGCACTCCACGATAGGTAGTATTCCATTAATAACACGACCATAACTTGTGAAGGCTACAGAATTTTAGCTTGGCAAAATGCCAACAAACTGACAACTAACATGTGAAACAGTAATAAAATTTTTGAAGTAGAAAATTTGTCACATTGCATGATTTGGCACCAATGAAGTAAAAAATCTTACATGGCATAAATGTCAACACTAGAATCCACTAGTTACATCATTAAAACTTTACCTCTATAGAACAAGGAATGGAGCTAAGACCGATGGTAGTATCCTGAACAGAAACGGACTTCAAATCTTTTCTGATAACATCCATCGCTGAAAGACCTAAAAGAAATACATTAAGAACATGTAAGTCGACAGCATCTTGAAATAATTGCAAATTCTTGCCTATTTAAGATTTCCAAACTGAAAAGTATTTTACCCAAAAATAAAAATTCAACATAAATTGTTTGAGAACAGTTACTTTTTACATTGTACAAATTACAAATTTATATGCCATGACCAGAGATGGTAACAAGCATTCATCATCAAATAGACTAAAGACTTAGAATCTCTTAATGGGATATGTTCAAAGTGTCCACTTATACATTTCCCACTGTCCCCTTCCCCATTCCACTCCTTCCGTCAGGGGACTTAAGATTAAACAAACAATATCCTAGACTAAGATCTGCACAACAACCACCTCTAATCCCTCCCTTTGCCGACTTATCCAAATCCTGAAACTAGTGTTCCTTTTTCACTTAGCCTTTACAACATGAAACGGTTCCATGTCTTAGCTGTACCTATCGCTGCTACATTGAACATTTCCAACGTTGAAGAACAGACGATCTGTACTAAACAATGCTGAAGTTACAATAGTGGAAGATCACAAGGTTGGCCTCCAAATTTGAACATGTATGAAAACAATTTTTCAAACATATCGAAACACTTGCCTAGAGATTCTGGTACTCAAAATTATTCTCAAAATGTAATGCATATGACATAAAACTTAAACATCACCAGGAAGTTGGAACAATTGCCAATGCTAATACCGCTCTATACTGTACTTAAATATCATGCTTGGAAGCACTTGTACTGACAGTATGAACAGTTCCTTAATCGTTCTCTGATAGAAACCTGAACTGCTCGTACTCTCAGTACTGTGTTCTGAGGCAGGACATGAAAGTATGGTATAAGAAACTTGACCCAACTGGGTGACATCACAGTGTAGTAAACTATAGTGATGGTGGCTGTGATATATGAATGCTTAGGGTCAGTTTATGAATGATCATTATTTCACTAAAACAAATGGTTAGTTAGAGTAGTTTCTTTTCTTACCTGTGACATCAAATTTGGACTTTTGTAAAGCATCAAAGACTTCTTGGTGTACTAGATTTGGGCAATGTCTACTCAGAGTATCCACCACCCCTATGTCCTTGTCTGTGGTTCTACCTGCTGTAGTAGACAGATTAACTGTGTCAAGAAGAATAGTACCTGAAGAGAAAGATAAAAGAAACATTTCTGAAGGAAAAAATATAAATAAATAATAACAAAACATGGAAGCTTTCTGAAAAAGTACAAATAACTTTACGTCTCTGTGTATTCAAAGAATACAAATAAAAATTCAGGGTGGCATGTTAGAGCTATAAAATGTAGGCATTGTTTTTTCATTATGTAAGGCGTAATGGTACTTCCTCAACAATTTCATTAATAACAGAATTATCTTAAAGAAAGAAGTTACAATATTACTGTGGTCCAGATTGACTGGAAGCAGTAGCCAAAGCAATGAGTGTCAATTTACGCAAATAACAAAACTTGAGATGTCTGTCTTGTAAGAAAATGAAACACGACCAAGAAAACTAGTCACTTTTCAAAACGAACAAAGTCTTAGTAAAATTACAATTTGCATCTCTCCACTCTGCAGAGGCTAACTTGACATTTTTGTTTCACAATTTCAACAATGTTAGTTGAATATCCACAGTTAAATAATAACCACCTTCCATTCATTTATACAGTATGTCGTTCCTATTGTAGAGCTCTACATCATAGGAAGCCAATTTGTTAGGTGTTACAGCTTTACAAGTATTGTTTTCATAAAGTCAAGCACCTGATAAATAGCAATCAAGCCCCATAGAGCTTTAATTTCTTGCTGGTAGATAAAGCTCCAGTACATTAAACACACTGTACAGGTTTTCTTCAGTTCATCTCCATTACAGCGTGTAGTTGTACTATTGTGACGCATTACTTCCCACACACACACACACACACACACACAGTGTTCAGTGTTATGTAGTATATAGGTAAAAGCTACCATTACAATAAATATACAGTATAAGTAGAACTTCTTACTACCTCATCTATTAAAGTGCATGAATGAACGAATTTTATGCAAGATTTAAATAATTGCTTGGTATAGATTCAACTGGAAATTTGAAATCTGAAAGACCATGAATACTGATTCAGCAGTATAGCATTGACATTCTATATTGTAGTTACTAGTTAGTATCCATCCAATTACAAGTACTTCAAAGCTATGTACAGCATAGACTTGTTTCCCCATAACCAAACATTTATACTGTACACACCATATGTTATTGGTACAATCCATAGACAAAGTGACTGAAATACAATAAGCAATGGTTGACAGTACTTTTCTGTACTATTTACAGATTTGTATTAGACTGTCCAATATATACAGTAGTATTCATTGCATGGACACACATTACCCAAAGGAATAAAGTAATCATGTAAACTAATGTGGGTCACACAGGCCACAGGCAACTTTCCACATTATCAAGATGTTTGAAAGAAAGTCAACTCTCATCTCAGAGAGCAACACTCCAAACAAAATTCTAGAATCTCCACAAGTTCTCTTTGAATGTAAACAAGTGATCCAGATAATAACAAGCAGAAGCCATAAACTGGAAAGTTCTACAAATAAGATATAGAGAACACGAGAGCAGCTAGGACATCTAACCAAAATCTCACAATCTGTTGCCCAATTGAAACTATTGCCTGCATTTACAATGGACTGTTTACTTCTCTTTGAACTAAAGAGATATATGGAGATCCTGCTCAACAATTGAGCCTAATCCCCGGCCCAATGGGCAGAACATGTTTGTCACTAACACAGACAGGAGAGGGAGTAACCTACTAGCTATCTAGTATTAAAAACAATTATAATGCTAAAATTGTTGACAGTTGTTGTTATCTTCCAGAAGGGCATAATTGTGAAAGTCTGAAAGAAGACTTAAATTTTAAGACATGCTTAGTCACCAAATTTAAGGCATTAATTTTCTTTAAATATGGATTAAAATTCCCCTTTTGCCAAAATAATGGTTTTCCTACGATGAATATAATTCAAAATTAATTGTATAATAGACTTAAAACAGCATCTTGCATTGACTTTGGTAAAAACAAAATCTGGATGCAAATTGTACAAACTGAATTCATGTTTACTGTACAAAATAGTCCATCACCTTCACTGGGTCTGGTGTGAGATCACATTAAGTTAACAAAAGTGGCAAAAAATGTTTAAAATTTCTGAAAAATACTTGTTAGTGACTGATACTAATATGATAAAGTTTATGGGAGAAAATATTTGTTTAATCTCATATCTTAATTAAGCACTACTTAACGTTCATGACAAACTAACCTACAAGGCTGTAGATCTGAGTTTGGCCAGTTACAATCCATTTTTGGGAAACATTTCATAATGTACATTTCATAAAATTGAGAAAACTATACAATCAAACTGAGAAGTTCTGACTAAACATTTCAACAAAACAATTTGTTTGCCCCTGGAGCAAATTGATAGAGCTCTCACAGTCATGTTTTGAAAAGTAATGCTTAAATGCTAACAACTGCCCGGAAAAATTGAGTAATTTCCCACATGCGAGAATAATGCTGCATAGTTGGCAAGTTTGCTTTGTAGAGAAATAAATGTCACACCATCACAGAAACATTGTTAACATCGATGTTTTCCTTTTACCCATTCCCTTTGCAACGTTGCTTTATATTCTTTCCATGTTAACATGATTTATCCCATAAAATATAGCCAATATCTAACCAGGACAATGTCTCAAAATGTTTATCATAAACTTCAAATAGAGAGATCTCAGAAATTACATACACTGCACTAAGTATCATCAGCTTATTCATCACAAGGAAACCCATTGATGTGAAATCAACTAGAAGTATCCATGAGACTTGATTTCTTTTAATTTTCCCCGTTGGTACTTTCAATGCAACCGGAACACACCCCTTCACTATTCTTTCAATCAAGTGAGAACTTGCTTACTTTAACAGGCCATCGTTCAATAGATTGACTGGGCGGATTCAACAATTTCAGTGACCTTCGAAGCATGCTTTTCTCATTGTATGTATATTTGTTTCAAAATTGACAGAAAATTGAAGTACCTTCCCATATTGAAATTGTGGCAATTATAAGTAATCATTCTCAATTCTCAAAACTCTGTTCTGGAAATAGAAAAAAATGAGGGAAAAATGTGGAGGCTTTCTGCAACAACTTCCTGTCATATCTACTGAAGAAATGGTAGTCTTTACCAATTTCAGCCCCTGTGATATGAGTCACTTTGAAACGGTGACATCTCTCAATCAGGACAACATCCCTGACGTCACTTTTTAGCTACAGTAAGTTATTAGTCTACAGAACGGATTAAATATGTACATACGCAAATTCTTGCCCTGCTGGGGACAACATCTACTTTCTTCTTTTCCAAAGCTGTAGCATATTTTTCAAAACAATTTTTTTTAGGTTTGAAGAGTCAAGTGTCTCACTATTGACTTTATAAAAAAAAAGAGGACTGAAGCCTTTTGCTTCTGTCTATTATTGAAATCTTATTGTAGACACTGGTTTATAGTGAAAAGGATGTTTAATCCATCTTTAAAATCATTTTCATGCATGTATTCTTAGGAACAAATACTGTGACAACTGTATTTGTGCCAAAGGATAGGTTTAAGAGTTTTTAAACATGTTCTCATTCACACTCTTCTCTGGAGACTCTCAACTGTTGACTACCAACTTTACTGCTTGTTCCTTATTGTTGGTGTATTACAAAAGTGAGAGATATACCCCCACCCCTTCCACCACCACCACCCCCCTCAATATTAAAAAATAGACAGCAGTTACAACAAGACTTCCACTGTTTCCTTCTTTGTGTATATTCAAGCAGTGCTTCTGCACTGAGCAGGACTACCCTCATTAAAGTTGACAATAATAACAACAACAAAAATACATGACAATGTAATTTTCAAACATTTATACAAACCTAACGCAAGTGAAGCTATCCTCTCATCTAACAGTTCTTCTGATTTGTTAAGAATGTCCTCCACGACAAGGGTGGTACATGACCCTACTGGTTCCAGCTGAATATCTATCTCCCTCCCCTCTTCCTCCAACCTTCCATTGTCATGGTGATCTATAATCTGCACGATACATGGGTCCAGCTGGTCCGCATCCTCTCGGGATAAGACGTTATGATCGACCAGAGTTAATTTCAATCTGCTGCCAGCAGCTAGAGTGCTGAGGTCAATATCATCCCTGAATATTAAAAATGTTTCGTTGACCTCTTGAGATGAGAGAAAAGAAACAACCTCTGTCCTGAGGAGAAAATCCTCCCTGGGGATATTCAAAACGGGGATTATTGTTCTGGATTCCTCATTAGATATCTATGTGACAGAGATGGAAAAAAAAAGTGTTAAATCCAACACAGCTAATGTCATCCTTAAATTGCAGGAAAGAGAAAGTTTTAATTGTGGAATTTTGAACAACCACCTATGTAAAACATGCTCAGACAGTGCTATCAAAGGACTGACTGAAGCGAAGTATCGCTTTCGAGGACACTTTGACAACAGATCAATAATACATGAACTTCCAGCATGGGAGAGGTTAATACAGCTGTAATTATAACAACCCTTCAAGGACTCCCACAAAATGAGATAGAAATATTATTTCATGCAAAAAAGAAGAGAAAAACAGGACTAGCAGTTATAAGTAGAAATACTAGTACTCTTTCCATAATAGAAGGAAAGGAACCAGAGTAAAAATTATGTAATTCTTGAAGAAAGAAGGGTATGGACATGAGCAAAGACAAGTGTGGTTGATACTTTAATAAGTGAACAAAATTTACCACTAGGAATGTTTGCAAAGAGCTTTGTGCTTTGGATAATGCAGGTTCTCCTATTTACAGATTTCCTATTCAATTACATTTCTAGTACAAGGAAATAAAAATACGGTTCCAATTTTTCACATTGGACTTTCAATTCCTTAATTACCAATGGCATGGCAGTTATTCTGCATGATTTGTAGCAAATATGCTTTGAGTCTCATTTTGTTTTAGAAGTGTCTTTGTGAGTAAAAATCGGGAAATAAAACCATTCTGGAACTTTCGGTGGGGTAAACGAAAATGAATCAGTTTTGTGCCATACTGTACCGTTATGTCTGGCCTGAACTTACTTTCATCTTTCCCTTATTTGTTACATTTCTGTCATTTCAATACAATTTTTTTTTACTAAGTACTGAACAGTGCATACTGTTATTAGTGTGTAAGTTTACTTCTTTGCATGATTTCAAATACATGTCTCATACATATTAAATCAGGACAAATAACTCACCTTTGACAAGTAGCACGAATAAATTATAGATGAAACTACGGAGTCCAAGTCACAAGAAGGGTTGCCTAGTACAACATGGACTTCTTTAAATGCATCCAAGTATGTCTGCAAGAGAAGAAAATGAAAAAGACCACAGTTAGAGGCGATGATTTTTACCAATGTGTGAAAGCAATTTTTAAAGACATGGTAGATGAGAAAAGTGGGTTGCCCAAAAGGAGACAGGTGAGAGAGGAGTGTTGTAATGTTATGTGATTAATGACAATGGTTATTGTACAAATGAATGCAGGCCCAGCAATATCATTAAGTCCACTGTAACTTAAAGGCATTGAAGACTCGCCCCAAACCGCGTGCGGCCATCTGAAAAAGTTAACTTTCCGTTGCATGCAAGTGACGTTTTGTTTGTGTCGCTACAAAATGCAGACAGTACAGTAATGAAATGTGATACCTTGTTATCTTTAGCTGGACCTGAGATGTCCATCGCTGTAAGTTGTTTGTACACAGTGCTGTGGGTATTGACCGCAGCTGTATGTACTGACTATACACAAGTGTCTAATTACCGATGGTAGTAAGCTGTGTGTGTGTGTATTTTCTACGATCGATGGTGGTGTCTAACAGTTGTTACACCTCATTCGAAACTAGGTCAGAATACCGGCATTAGATGTTTCTTTTTGCGCAAGTCTTTACACCCTTTAACAGTATGTAATAGCTCAAACTTGGTATCTCATGTTGAGACGTAAGGTAACTGGTTTGTTACTTAAATTATATAACCTTAGTTTACACACTTCCATAAGATCCACCTTCTTTTGCAATCATCTGACAACAACATAGTTAGATACCAAGGCCTTAAGGTATTGTAATGATGTAACAGGGAACGATTTATCCAGGATTGCATCGCAAAATGCTATGTATAGGAGCAAATTGATACAAATGTGAAAATGTATAGCGCAGTTACAGTATGTGCACAGGAATAATACGTAGTAATTTATAAAGAGGCAAAACTCAGAGACTACAAGACTACATACATGTACATAAAATTTGAACACTACATTATTCCTCATCATAAAAATAATACTAACTTGACCACAGTTCTCTAGGTATTTGAAATACAACCATATTAGTGGCTAGAGCTAATAAGACTTCATTGCCATGGATGCAAGTATCGATACAATATCGTACAAGGCCAGAAGAAACCGTAATTAGTGATGATCTACCGCTTTCCAATTATTGTGAACATTTAAAAACAAAATAGTAGAAATTAAGACTTTGTCTGCTATGGAAAGAAACAAAACTTACAATCAAGTACCTGGAGGGTTTTTATTGATTTCTCAGGGATTATATCCAGTCTTAACGACATTGTGGTAAGAGGGAATGATTCTCTTGGAATCTCTGGGTTTTTCATTCACAGGATTTATGGTTGATTTTCTACTAACCCCAAAGAACATATGGGCTTTGTCTGAACATGGAGCTATAAATAGCTCCATGGTCTGAATGAACGAAGGAAGTACTTGTAAAAGCACCTACTGCAATGCATCAATGAAAAAAAGTTTCAGTAAGGGAAAATACCACTTCCTTTACATTAAGCACTGACCGTAGGATTTACTGTACAGTACAGTACGATACGGATACTAGTGTGGTCTTTACAAGGATATAGATAATTTGTGGTGTAATTGGTCAGGTCTACAGAAAGGTCACTGCTCTTCATTAAAACAACTATTTTATCATCAAACCAATGTAGAGTATACTGTAACTATTAATAAGATTTAGACTGATCGAACTAAAGACACGTTCTGAAACCTTCAACAAAATTAATATTTAATGAGCATAAATGGTAAATTATTTAACACTAATTAATGTTAAATTAATTAATGTTTAATATTTTACATTAATCAGTTAATTTTAATTAATATTAACTTAATTAATGTTTAACGTTTATTAATGTTAAATTAATGTTCAATGTATTTGATTCCATTATCTTTTGTACCAGATTGATACCAAATTCAATACAATAATACAATTAACCACTGAAAAACCTCAAGAGCTTGTAAATATATATACTTGATACTGGTAGCTAATAGCCTAATACTGTGTCTATATGACAGACAACAATTGTATGCAACTTTCATTGTGTAACAAGACTGTGGGGCATTCCTTGGGTGCTGTATTGCTGATTACAGTACAGTAGGTTGTCCCAACTATAAAGTTGATAACAAATGTCATTTGTCACACTAAACAATCAGACAGCAGCTAATCCATTAGGTGTGGGTGCATTAACACTACATGGTAATCCATTAGGGGTGGGTGCATTAACACTACACAGTAGACCAGCTTACCAACCTTTAAGCTGATCATGTGTAGTACCTGTTCCAATTCAAAGGGACTTGTGATACTCATAGGGTTACAATCTCGATTTTAGGGGAACTCAGGTTGATTGTGAACCAAAAATTTGGTGTTAATATCCTCTAGAGGCTATATGTTGGATGGTTTTTCTTCACAATCATTTTATGGTGGTCAAAGGTTTTATTTCTAAAATTAATTTCAGTGAAATTTCATGGATAAAGTGCAGTATTATTGATCCCAAACTTGCCAGCAACAAGGAAGAAATTAATCAACTACCATGGTAACCATGCTGTGTGTAATCTATTTGTAAAACATTTTGGCAGCATACATGAAACCTTTATTGGGTGAAAATGTACTAACGTGCATATCAAATCAATGTTACACTATACTCTGTGAGCTGTACTCAATAAATCTATTCCAGTCATACTTATGTTTAATTTTTTTTATTATTATTATTATTATTTTTTTCAATTTGCAAAATACATTGGCCTACTGTATATAATTGAGTTACAGTACAACCACCAACATATTCCTACCATAACACATACAAATACTGTTGTAAGCAAGATATAAAACCGATGACACCTTACATAGTTACAACTCATTCACCATACAACAATTTACAACTTACTAGAATCTTAACTACCGTTACAGCTGGCAACTTCTGTTTAGTTTGTTAAACAAATCTTTGAGAAAATCAACCCAAACCAAACATTAAAGGGAAACTATGAAGGCATACTACTTCAGACTATCAGAAAAAGTTTTTCAACCTTTGGAAGCATGTTTTGAAAGTTAAAACCTGATGTTTTCATCCTGTTAAACCCATCTAAAACATTGAAATATACCATTCACCCAACATACATCAACTATCAGGTTTGCCAGTTTTGAAGCAGACATTTTCTCAACTTAAAAACATCACACTTTACATGATGCTGACCATCCCTTATTCTTGTGTGAAAACAGTTTGTGATTTAATACTATTTTCTTGCACTGCAATAGGATATGTTCCACTATGTGGCACGTCCATGCAGTGCTTTTCACATACTGCCTTGACCAACTTAGGTGACCAGTCTACGTAATAAAGCTTTCACAGAATTTTTGCCCAATACTAAAATGTTACTTCTTTGTAGAATTTGTAGATAGCAATGTGCAGTAAAAGAAAATACGATACATGAGAGGAATGCATGACTTATCCTAAGGCAAATCAAATCTCATAGACTTTCCTAGATCTATTACATTACAATTTACAAATGGGATCATAATCAAATGTTCAGGGATGAAATCCTCTGTCCAAGACTACAAAGTATACATGTGTATATGTTTATGAACTGACCAGTGCACTACACTACTTTATATCTAAAAATATTATAAAACATCGCAATGGTTCCTCCCAGTGGCCGATTAATGACGAGCAATGCACACATTTCAGTCTGGATCTGTTTTGATAATTTCCTGCGGCATAATATCTGTTACAGTTTGATAAGTTGTACAATATGCTTTTGGCTCAGGGGTGAGGTATAATTAATGTTTTACATATAAAGGTCCTGCCACTTTCCAGGGGAAGTAAAATATTAAATAACAGACAAATTTGTAAACATCTGTGAGGAATATCAAATCATGTGCAGCGCTTGAGTATTGCAGTAATCTACATACACAATTTAGCTTTCAAACAATGGCTGTCCCTTTAATAACCTACGTACTACAGTAGAGCCCGTCTATAAATACAGTTTTGCTTTAATACATCTAGGATAATGAAGACTAGCCCACACAATGCAAACAAAGCCAAACCCATGGTGACAGTTACAGCTCTGTTCAACTAAGCATTAAGCGCCAGTAAATATTCTGTTCCAACCAGAGCGCCATTCAGTCGGGGTTAGATACTGTTATTATACATCGTTACAGTAGTTAATCATACACAGAGAATTCAATGAATTAGCAAATTTCACAAAAAGAACTGCAAAATTTTCAAGGGCATAACTGTGTATCTTTCTGTCTGTGTATTTTGTTGCAATCATACAGTTGACTAGATTTGAAAATCTTTGATACAAAGTTTGAACAATCAAAATGCCCTTCTTCACAATAAATCTACGACCATAATTGACAATTTCACCAATTCTTTTTCTTCTTTGAAAAGACAAAAACCTAAATCAGCTTTAAATATACAGAAGCTAACAACAAATGAGTATGACTTATTGATATTGCTAACTTGATTACCATATTTGATTTTTCACACTTTAATCTCTACAGTATTTCCTCAAACACTATATCTATATAATCCATAAAGCTCACTAACTCATATATATGGTCATGAAGTAGACTGCTCAGGTTAGACTTAATTAACTCAAGTAAACAATGGGACATTACAAATAATCTATATATTACAATCAATGATTATACCATTAAGGGTGTGGAATGATTCAGTCAGTTGTATATGATGATTCATATACTAGTAGCACAGTTATTATTTTATCATGTGATCTAGTCGTTAGCTTTGAAAACCAATGTTTGATATATCTGACATTAAATAGTAAGTACATGTTACTCTCAATTCCAAAGTCTGGTTGCTTACTGTATTATATACTCTAGTAGTCTAGCATATAATTTCTTACTTTAACATGTTTATTATCATTTTATCAAGGTGACTTATCGCTATGTATACAAATATTGTTAATACTGCAAGATCTATACAATTCAGTGATCAGACATCAAAAGCAGAAGTACTATATGAAAAGTCCTTATCCTCAATCATGATGAATTTGTTGATAACATTATATGCATAGGAAGAAAGACTTTGTATGTACTTAAGTTGTAAAATAATAACCGAGAAACAACCGGTAGCTTTAAAACGATGACAATTAACAAAGGTGTAGATTTTGATGACATTCAAGGAAGAGATACAAGGTCTCCTTTCTCAGGTCAGCAATTGTGGGAGCAATAACCTTATCATTTACAGCTATTTATATCTAGAGATTACATATTCAGCTGTACGATAAAGTGTGATAGTCACTCAGTGTTGAGAGAAGGATTTTGAAAAAATTACAACCAACTTAACAATTTCTGTGATGTTTTTCACTTCTAATCCATATTGCATACATCATACATACACACATACATACACACATACATACATACATACATGCACACGCATAAAAACATACATACACACATACAGTCATACACACAGTATATAACTATATACATAATGTATCTTCATTAAGCATGATGGGAGTTGGCTGTCCTTCAACAGGGTGAACCTGAGTATCTAGTACTGTATCAATCTGGATAAATTCATTCAAGTTTTAGTTCAACAAAGAAGTCAAAAACGAAACAAGGCGGTTACCCGGAATAACCAATTGTTAGAAATTAATGGTTAAAGCATACACCACTTAACTGATCAATAGACTAAACAAATTATTACTAACTCTTATTTTAACCCTGAATACTTTGGTTCAATAATTTCAAAGTCAACCATTTTAAGGCTATACAGTCTGCATACGGAGATTGTAATAATAATAAAAGCAGAGCTTTTAATCTATTGTCCTTGTGCTACGTAATGTTCTATTGTTCCCTTTTGGGATAGTCTGAAAAGGAATGTTGAGGCCAAATGAAAGTAAGTACAGTATTGTCAGTTACTATTTACTGTATCTATGTAGTATGCTGATAGCTATACGGAATATATCACACTATTTGAGTGAACTACTGATGTGTGTTTGGAGTCTGTATTCCATTGTAAGAAACACATGATCACATGGCAACAATATATCAGTTTGGGAAATATGTTTTATTACAGTGCCGATTTCTATCTTGGGTGACTTTTCCTTTAGCATTGACTCAAATGTTGCTAAGATTTTCATTAACACAAAACATCAGCAGAAGTACAAAATATTGATACATCTGAAGTTTGAAATTCTTTTGTGCATATGTTTTATACTGTACATCACACATGTGTTCTTATGTTGATGAGAATACTGATTGAAAAAAAAGTCGGACATAATCTGTTTTGCAATGATCTGTAATCCATTGTAAGAAACACATGTATGATAACATGGCCACAATGTATCACAATTTAGTGGAATAAAGTTTGACTTGTACAGGACCCCATCTTGGGTGCCTTTCCTTTAGCTTATATTACTCATTATAAAGATCCCCCTCACCACCCCCATCTCAACTCCCTCCACTCCCTTCCTACCCCCTTTCACATTCCTTACTTTACCCCTACCATTTTCATGTAGCATTCCAATATCTAGGCTTTCATTTAACTGAAATATATTGAACATTGATATTTTTCTATACTCTCTCTTGATTGATAGTCAGATCATGAGTTAATAATACTTGTCTTAATGATTAATAATTAAACACTTTGTTGAAGCAGTCACACAATAAATTAATTACGCATTGAAGAGTACATTGGAAATTTAGCAAACGTTTAACTTGAAAAGTAACCCAAAAGTAAACACAACACTCAATATGATGATGCCTGAGTAAGATACACATAGCAAAGTGGCTAATTGACAGACTATTCTTGGACAGTGTAAAAAGCAGACTAGCCCAGTGAATAATTTACTGGGTACATTTGGCACAGCACAAATTCATAATTTCATAAATCATGACAGTAATGAAATGCTAACATGATACATCCTATGTAGGTGTGATCAACAGAAATATGTAAATATGGTTTCCAACATTTTTTAAAGTTTGTACAGTAAATTGCTACATGTGCTTTGCCAAACAAATTAAAAAAAATTCTTCCCTGCAGGTTAGACTAAAAAGGGTGTCACATTTGGCAACAATTTAAGTCACAGAGCACATGCACAGGAAACTTCAGGGGCCATAATGACAAACTTGAAAACAAATATAAAGCAGCTCACCGCTTTGCAATCTTTTCTTTCAAGACTGACCTTAGGGTTTTGAGATCAAATTCAGGTTCTTGCAAATCACACAAAGGTGACATACCTTGTATCAATCCCTCCGCCACCCCTCCCCACTCCATACAATAACACAGTGAGCACAAAGTAATTGATATAACTATCTGTTTAATAGTTTGCTGCACTAATGTTGTCCACTTTAATAACCTCTAAGTCTAATTCTTGTTAAAGGAAAAAATTGAAGTCTTTCATTGTTAACTGGAATAAATTAGGCCTATACAATGATTTTTTCTGTGTTAGTTTATGATTTGTTCAAACTAAGGATTTTATAATACATTTTCTATGAAGGGCAGAAAGAAACATTGGTTGTGCAAAGGGACAAGGGAACCAAAATCTCACCATACCTAGATCAAACAATGTGCTGGTTAGGGCCAGTAGTACTGTGCCCAAGCCTATGGCAATGTGCTAGTTAGAGCCAGCAGTTCTGTGCCTAATCCTATGTGCTGGTAAGGGCCAGTAGTACTGTGTCCAAGCCAATGGCAACTTGTGCTAATTAAGGCCAGTAGTACTGTGCCCAAACCTAAATGCTGACTAGGGCCAGTAGTACTGTGCCCAAGCCTATGGGAATGTGCTGGTTAGGGCCAGTAGTAATGTGCCAAAGCCTATGGCAATGCGCTGGTTAGGGCCAGTTGTGCTTTGCCCTGAGCCAATGGCAATATGTGTTGGTTAGTGCAAGTAGCACTGCGCCAAGTTATTTTCAGTTGTTTGGGGGTGTTTTTTGGTTAAAGGCGAAATTTGAATGTTTTGCTGGTTAGATTTGAACCAGAGGCTATCTAGTGAGCACCACTGGTTTGAATCTTTCCTAACATGCATGAGCACTTAGCCGAAATTGCATATAGAACCAGGACAGTTCTACATTGGTAGTATCAACAAGAAATCAGCAAATTACATACTACCTGTTCAGCACCCTTAAATAAAAAACTCTTACATACATAGTTTGTATTCTAGATGGAACATTACAACAGTTACTCAAGCTTAACCTCTACTGGGAAGTTAAAAATGATGTAATTTTGAGTGAGTTTATCCATAGCTATTTTTAAGAATATTCTCTTCACACTTTGCCATATTTCAGACAGTCATCTCATTGGAAATCTTCAGTTTAAATCTCAGAAATTATGCTACAAAAACAAAAAGTGTAAAAGTAAGTTGGCCTGACGTTTCGATCCTAGCAGGATCTTCTTCAAAGGCTAAATGACAAGTAACAGTAACAGAAGGGACAAAAACACGCACAGAATACAGACAGGTTAATGAGCAGGGTGAACACAAAGAGATAGATGTAAGGGGATTAGTAGACGAAACAAAGGTCTGTATATATTTTCACTGCATATTACTGTATACTCAAGATAATTATTTTGCAATGCCAGATAATTTATTACCTGAGTATTCCTACAACTGTGTCAGCACTGTTAGAGTTCACATAAATGCACAGACCTTTAAACACTTTACTTCTATTCAAATGTATTTTAAATATATATTTTGTAGATAACTCTTTATTAATCAAAATGACTCAATGCTTCCATTATGAGTCATTTTAGTTTCTAGCTATACTATTGTTAACATGCTTACAACTCAGGTGTTATGTATAGTACTGACATTGCAGAATTTGTTTAGTTCCTGAACGTCACAAAGGAACTCAAAGTAAGCTATACACAGGTAAAATGATTCTCATTTCCTGTCTATTTTTAAATCCTTGTTAGGAAAATTAATAATGTTCAAATTATAAATTGTACCGTCCAATCAAAATAGTATCACAGAGATATTGATAAAAGTTAATTTTGCTGAATTTTGTGCCAAAGCTTTTGCAACACTTGCCAAAAAAAAATACATATTCCTAAAATTATCGTCAATAGTACAGCTTCTTGAAAAGACATAATTTCCTGTCTCTTTTAATTTGTTCAATTTTTACTTGTGGTCTACACCTGGCAACAGCACAACTAGTTTACCATTACCATGTTACACTGCCTCTCTTTATGAGATAATCATGTTTCAACTGTTTTGTTCAAAGAGGAAGACACTATTTCTTGCAAACAATTTTCATTCTGATGACTTGAATTCAGACTAGACTGCCTGCCTTTA
>JAIPMN010002620.1:0-36805 GCA_020650975.1 Apostichopus californicus | reverse complement strand
AGAATTTTTTATAAAATTAAGGGTACTTACATGCATAATGGTGCTACCATTAGGAGCAAATTTATATCCAAATATTTTCACTTTTTAGATTAGTCTACCAGTATATTTCTGTATAATACTGCCACCAGTTGGCGTTGAAAGTGAGGGCCATGTGCCCATGCCACCCCTTGCTCACACCTCTTCTACAACTAATAATGTAACTGTTCTTATAGCCTTCCATTAAATTAATAAGAGGTGCAAATATTTTGGGGATCATTCCATCAGTACCTTAAGACCTCAAATCGAAACAATATCAGCATATTGCCCGAATTTCACAAAAATATCTTGTGGGGGGGGGGGGGGGAGGTGGGATCCTCCTTTGCCTATGCATAAAGTTAATGAAGCTTTGAATAACTTTGAGTAACTATTGCCAACATTCTAATTATGTCAATGACCAATTAGGAATCTTGAGAGACAAGATAATTGAGATGCTAATTACATACTGCTATTAATCAAATTAAGGTCAATTAGGAGATTTGTGTTAACTATCCTCACAAAATTTAAAATTAAAATTTACCCGTCAAGCATCTTCACTGCATTAAAAGGGGATTTTAGAATCAAATAGGTTTGAAAAGTGAGTCTTAATTGGTGTCAGTCTGAGTAAATAACACAGGAATAATACTACACTGGCAGTTTGTACATAACACTTGACTTGAGTAATACTGTACACTGGCAGTTTGTACATAACACTTGACTTGAGTAATACTGTACACTGGCAGTTTGTACATGACACTTGACTCGAGTAATACTGTACACTGGCAGTTTGTACATGACACTTGACTTGAGTAATAATGTACACTGGCAGTTTGTACATAACACTTGACTTGAGTAATAATGTACACTGGCAGTTTGTACATAACACTTGACTTGAGTAATACTGTACACTGGCAGTTTGAACATAACACTTGAGTACTACTGTACACTGGCATTTTGTACATAACACTCGAGTAATAGTGTACACTGGCAGTTTGTACATAACACTCGAGTAATAGTGTACACTGGCAGTTTGTGAATAACACTTGAGTAATAATGTACACTGGCAGTTTGTACATAACACTTGAGTACCACTACATGTGTTAATACAGCCATGTCCATACATTGCCACACACCTCATTTCACAATTTAATATGCCAGCAACTACCAGCTTCTTTTGCAATCTGGCTTGTCTGTAGTAATCTTTGAGATATTCAAATCTGCCATGAAAAAAGGTTTGCTCACCGCCAAACTTGGCAAAGATATGGTCATTTTAAATCAGCAATTTTATCTCTGATCCGCAATAATTGCAACGTGAGGAGAGATCCAACTAATCATTTGCATTTATCCGGTATTACTCAGCAAAAAGCCCAAAATGATTGCAGAGTATGAAGAGATGGACACATTGTTCCAGTTCAGAACAATGACATTGCTATGCAAAATGTGAGTTGTAAATTGTTTCCTGAATCATGACTCGTCATAGATCTGATGGATTATGATAAGATGTTATCAAATCAAAAGTGAGCTGCAGTCATCAAAGGCTTATCATTGTCTGCCTTTACATTCTAATGTGTTTTACAATTGAGTCATTCTTGCAAGTTGTTTTGATCCCGTCAGACATGGGCCTCATTTCGAACTGCTTGATTTAGTCCGAGGCAAAAACCATTTGTCTTTAAGGGTCAACATGAATCTTCTAAGACATGCTTGCCGACACTTTTCTTGAGACTCTCGGTGATAACTGTCCCATGAGAATAACGGCTGGGTCGTCTTGTCACGGATATTTAAGACAGATATCAGCATTAAAAAAAAAACAGCAATTTGTCGAATGGCAGGGGGCTTGTTGATCCTGTTGAGTCAACATTGGCCTCTTAAAGCAAGACTATTGACGACACTACAATTGTATGGCTATCATAGGGTCAAGAGGAGCTACTGGCATGTACTGATTGCTGAATGACACTTTGATATCAAATACTTTAACATTCCCAAATTTATGTTTTGCAGTTGATAATGCTCCCTATTCAGTCTTGTTAGAGATTGGAGTCAGCATAAATGATGTCATGCCATCTGCAATGTTTGCAAAAGTGATATTTTACTGTTTCCCATCGGTGACTCAAGTAGCCTAAATTAAATCTTGCCAATTCCCTTAGTTTACTGTTGAGCACTGTTAGAAATAGACTAACGTTTCATTTGTAATTGTTGACAGGTTTCAGGAAAGATTAGAAATATGTAAGTGAAGTTTAAGTCCTTTTATTCAGTTTTCAGTAAGATAAAAATTTGAACATTGCAAATGCAGCTATTAAGATAGTGTTTACTCTTATACCCAAAGCAAGTCATTTGCATGTTAACAATTTACCTGGCTACGCTGATAGCTAGAGTACAACAGATTCTTCTCTCTGCGTCTAGTTAAATATCTCGCAGACTAGCCAGATGAATTGTCCGACTTGTTGGGTTCAATGGGCCACTGAGTTATGTTGTGGCATAAATATGGTACCTACCATTCCATTGATATAAAATAGCAAATATAAAATGAAAATTTGTATATAATGTAAATGAATAATAAACATAATTTGTTTTATACACTTGTACTTATTCTTCTTCTTTACATTCTTCTTTACACTCATCTGTTCCAGAATAATAAGTTATTTCTATTTATCCCCCACCCCCCCCCTTTCTTCCTCATGCCATAGCTTAACTGCCAGCTATGCTACCACCATCAAACTATGCCTATCATCTGCAGTACTGCATATCCACTAAGAAATCTGTAAGATGTTATAATTTATGAAATGAGGATTTGCCACTACTCTTTAATAAAATATAATAAAATTACATTTTAAAGCATATCACATTTTAAGATCTTGGTTACCACCTGGAGCATGCATATTCATTATGAACTACAGAAATGCAGACATACTATCCACACCACTGTTGCTAGTTTCTGAAGAGATTCCAAGCTTTTTATTGTTGGGTTAACCCAGCAACAACCCTCACCATAAATGAACCCTCATCTTCACAGATGAACCTGGCAACAACCCATCCTCAGGAACTCACTTCCAGAACATGTTAAAATGTGCAAGATGGTTTCAAATCGGTTCTCAAGACGTATCTTTTTACTAAAACATATATGTTGTAACTATTGTTAAGGGCCACAAGAATTATTTCAGTTTGTTTGGCTCTATATAAAAATTATATATTATTATGATCAGCTCAGTAACAACCCTCATATACAAGCCCAGTAACAACCCTCATATATGACCCCAGTAAATAGTAACTCCCACAATCCTAACAAATGAACCCACTAACAACCCTTTTCCTTCTAGATGAACCCATTAACAACCCTCATCCTCAAAAATGAGCCAAGTAACAACCACAATCCTAACAGATGAATCTTGTAACAGCACTCAGCGACATAAATGAAACATGTAACAATCCTCACACTGATAGGTGAACCCAGTAACAACCCTTATCCTCACAGATGAGCCCTGTAACAGCTCTGATCCTAATAGATAAACCCAGTAACAACCCTTATCCTCACAAATGAGCCCTGTAACAGATCTGATACTAATAGATGAACCCAGTAACAACCCTTATCCTCACAAATAAGCCCTGTAACAGCTCTGATCCTAACAGATGAACCCAGTAACAACCCTTATCTTCCTTGCTTCTTACATAAAGATAACCAACGATGTACTGAGGCAAAATTTATTACATGTATTATTGATCAAGATAACAAGAAAACCCATAGCTAGCAGCAGAGCAGTAACAGAATAAAGCAACCTGGGATTTGTCTCATGGTACCATTCATTTACATCAATGGAAAGCTCTGCAACTTTCTTGAAAACATCAACAGAAAGCGCCACGAGAAGAAAATACTGGCTTTCATCTTCTTAGTTTTCGAGAAAACACATAATTTAAAACGCTGAAATAATATAACTTTGAGCACTCCTGATATAATCCATAGCTCTGAGATATGTCTCATTGTCACTCGTTCTTTCAATCCTATTAATATTTCAGACAACCCTAACACACACACAAACAGACGCACAAACAGAAACACACACAAAGCTAGAAACATCTCTACCACCACAAACTAACAAAAGGGTTAAGACACAGTAAGTTAGAACCCACCGTGATTGTATCCCATAATCAACACCTAACCAAGATGGAGACCCAATGAAAGCAAGGCATCATCTTCACTGATCTTAATATCACTAACAAGGATGGAGACAGTATAATTATGTTCTAGTGCCATCTTCAATCCTCCTCCTCCTCGTCATCGTAACTACCTACTGAGGAGGAACCAGAGGCAGCTCCTACTTTAGAGTCTCCTTCCTCTGATCCTGAGGCTTCGGGTTCCACCTCCAGTTCTTTGGAGACATCGGTAATCTGTGCATTACTTACGCTCTTGTCTACAGGTAATCGGAATTCTATTTCTTGTATCGGGGACAGAGGTGTACCTGGTTGGGATAAATCAAACATGACTTCCTTCTGACTACTGTTTAAACGTTCCCAATCTGGACTCGTTACTGCTAATGAATGCCTGCAATTCTGATTTGGTGGGCTGAGTTGGTCATCGTTTACTCCCCTAAAGACTGCAATGCCTGTCGAATCAGAAATTTAGAGATGGGCAAAAGTGAGAGGCTGATACTAATTGATAAAGTTTAGGAAATTTGTTTCAATATGATAATGTACATGTTGTAAGACACCAAACACCTGTCATATGCTACACCATCAGATAAACATATTGTGGGTGTATGTCTGAATACATGCTCCTATTTCACTGTTTTTCATAGTTTAAGAACATTATTTTCTTACAAGCACTATTTATCAGCTGTATTTACCGAGAAAATTCCAACACAGATTTTCAAGTTGTGTTTCAAATTCTGACAATAGCCTATTGCAGGATCACCTGCAATGTTTTCAACAGAAACGGAGTTTGTCTTGCACACAAACGTTTTCTTTTAACAAAGCGGTGTACTTTGCTGCCGTTCAGACGGTATAATACATCATACCAGAGACCTTTATACCTGGACTTTACTATTGCATATCTGCCCCTAATGTCACTTGGTGTGAGCTGGTTTTACAGTATTCTCAATATTTTCTATAATTCTATTAAAAAAAATGAGCCACAAACCAAGGGACAATATTCATAAAGCAAAACCCAGAGATATAACAGTGCTACAACTGGGTCTATCATGATATTGGAACTTTTGGGATTCAACAAAGATTTGTGAAGAGAAAATTGTACAATTGTATATCCAGTTCCTGCTTGAAAGATCCTCAACTCAAAACAATGAATAAGGTACTTGAGTCATTCTTTCATCTTATGACAGATTTTAAACCTAGTTATTGGAGCTATTGTGTAAACAAACTAAACTACATGCAAAACTTGAGGGCGACATTGTAAAATGGACTGGTGCAGCCTTGTATTTTACAAAAAGGATCAAAGGTATTCCTTTTCTTTTTTTCCTTTCTAAAAAAGAAGTTTCTAAAAGATTGGAATTAACAATGGTGAAACCAAAAATGCAAGTGATAAAAAGTGCTCACAAGACCAACAAAAGCAGTAAATAATGCAAGCAAGCAAACAAATTGAACTGAAAAATGCATATTCATGAAATGGCAAGTGAAAGGCCTGGTACAAAGTGTTAGTAAAGATATACATAAAACATGCAAAGTGAGTGCAATATTAGGGAGAAACACTTTAGGCACAAAAATACAAACCAGTTACACTCATGCAAGTTCAGAGTTGATTTCTGTAATTTGACAGATTTACAGAATAATTTAGACATGGGAAAATGGTTACAATATCACATCAACTCTAAAGTGAGAATGAAAAATCAAGAAAAAAGGTGTATGCTTTGGAATTGCTTTCAAGAGAGAGAGTCTGTTGTTTAGGAATCTCTTCCTATTCTATTCCTGGACATAATGAACATTATCTATAACAGCCAGTGGCATTGAGCCATCAGATAAAGCAGCAAGAAACTGCATCCTGCTGATAAAATCATTTAGTTTTCAAAGTTTGCATAGCAAGTTTGAAGGGTCTGCATATTGTCTCTTAGAAAATACTATGGTTCCTGTGTACAAAAACTGCTATACATCTTGCACTTGTACAGCAATTTACATATTTTGAACGATACTACCAGATATAGATACCTGTGCAGACAGTTAAATTAGTCCTTGCTATAGCAGTTATTAACATACTGATTTGCTTCTATACCTGAAAATCTGCAAACCCTCATAATATTTGTTTGTAAACACTATAAAGATGTTCTTTGTATTCAAAGTACTAATATTAAGTACTCAAAAGCTATGGCAGTGCCAATTATTTAATTCAGCTCTTTGATTTCCTCTTTTTTTAGTCAAATTGCTGTATCGTCTCTATGGAGACACAGCCATTTCTCATTTTACCATTGTTTACTATATGTATGTGAACTTTCTGTACTTTATGGCTGCCAAATTTATTGGAGAATCTGTTGGTCAGCAGAACTAGCAAAAAACACCAGAAAACTCCATTGCAGTTTCATTACTCTATTCCTGAATTTACCAACCTGTAATTGGGATCATTACCAAGTACTTTACAAGTATTTGAATATTAATAGGCAACAAGAATCATGAATATTCATTATTCCATGAGTTCCCACAAGCCACTCACATGAAGCAAAGATTGCTCCACAGGAATATAAAGTAGAAATCCTTTTCACAAACATATCAGGAAAATGGAAAACTTGGGTAAAGAGACGATTTAATTGTTTGTTATTATTTGTAGGTGGACAAGTATATGTTAGGTTGAACAAGCCAAACTGAGAAAAGAACAAAAATTCTGACCACATCTGTTAACATTGTTTGCACACATTCAGAGTTTGTTGGAAGAGGACCATGTGTGTTTAAAAGAGTTTCATGGCTGCTCATACATAGTAAGGAGGTTCATGGCTGCTCATACATAGTAAAGAGTTTCATGGCCGCTCATACATAGTAAAGAGTTTCATGGCTGCTCATACATAGTAAAGAGTTTCATGGTTGCTCATACAAAGTAAAGAGTTTCATGGCTGCTCATAAATAATAAAGAGTTTCATGGCTGCTCATACATAGTAAAGACAAAAAGGTTTTGTGAATGCCACTACTTTAATTCATCTCCTTATGCTGGCCTAGCTGTCATTAATGTTAGGTCTTCTACATCACTATGTGGTAGCTGGTCAATTCAGTTTTAAGTGAAACTGGCCATACGGAAGTGTCAACATTATAGTAAATAATGCAAGTAAGCATATTTTTTGCACAACAAACTTACTAAACTTTGCAGTGGGAGTGGAATATGTAAGGTAGAACTGTGGCTGTAACTCATTGTATCTCACATTATCACTGCATGCAGAGAGATCTCTTGTCTGGTTAGTCATGTATTTCATATCAATAATTTAAGTTTATACTTCCAGTGGACTCAATACACATTCACACTGATACATTCATATTCCAAGCAGTCACATGTACACAGATCCAGTTCTATTCTAGGGAACTCCATACACATATGTAGATACAGTTCTATTCTAGGGGACTCCATTCACATACACAGATCCAGTTCTATTCTTTGGGACTCCATTCACACACACAAATCCAGTTCTATTCTATGGGACTCCATTCACACACACAGATCCAGTTCTATTCTAGGGGACTCCATTCACACACACAGATCCAGTTCTATTCTAGGGGACTCCATACACACACACAGATCCAGTTCTATTCTAGGGGACTCTATTCACATACAAAGATCCAGTTCTGTTCTAGGGGACTCTATTCACATACACAGATCCAGTTCTATTCTAGGGGACTCCATTCACACACACAGATCCAGTTCTATTCTAGGGGACTCCATTCACATACATAGATCCAGTTCTATTCTAGGGGACTCCATTCACATACATAGATCCAGTTCTAATCTAGGGGACTCCATTCACACACACAAATCCAGTTCTATTCTAGGGGACTCCATTCACATACTCAGATCCAGTTCTATTCTATGGGACTCCATTCACATACACAGATACAGTTCTATTCTAGGGACTCGATTCACATACATAGATCCAGTTCTATTCTAGGGGACTCCATTCACATACATAGATCCAGTTCTATTCTATGGGATTCCATTCACATACACAGATCCAGTTCTATTCTAGGGGACTCCATTCACATACATAGATCCAGTTCTATTCTAGGGGACTCCATTCACACACAAATCCAGTTCTATTCTAGGGACTCCATTCACACACACAGATCCAGTTCTATTCTAGGGGACTCCATTCACATACACAGATCCAGTTCTATTCCAGGGTACTCCATTCACACACACAGATCCAGTTCTATCTTAGGGGACTCCATTCACATACACAGATCCAGTTCTATTCTAGGGGACTCCATTCACATACACAGATCCAGTTCTATTCTAGGGGACTCCATTCACATACACAGATCCAGTTCTATTCTATTCTATGGGACTCCATTCACATACACAGATCCAGTTCTATTCTAGGGGACTCCATTCACATACACATATCCAGTTCTATTCTAGGGGACTCCATTCACATACACAGATCCAGTTCTATTCCAGGGGACTCCATTCACATACACAGATCCAGTTCTATTCTAGGGGACTCCATTCACATACACAGATCCAGTTCTATTCTAGGGGACTTCATTCACATACACAGATCCAGTTCTATTCCAGGGGACTCCATTCACATACACAGATCCAGTTCTATTCTAGGGGACTCCATTCACACACACAGATCCAGTTCTATTCTATGGGACTCCATTCACATACACAGATCCAGTTCTATTCTAGGGGACTCCATTCACATACTCAGATCCAGTTCTATTCTAGGGGACTCCATTCACATACACAGATCCAGTTCTATTCTAGGGGACTCCATTCACACACACAGATCCAGTTCTATTCTATGGGACTCCATTCACATACACAGATCCAGTTCTATTCTAGGGGACTCCATTCACATACTCAGATCCAGTTCTATTCTAGGGGACTCCATTCACATACACAGATCCAGTTCTATTCTAGGGGACTCCATTCACACACACAGATCCAGTTCTATTCTATGGGACTCCATTCACATACACAGATCCAGTTCTATTCTATGGGACTCCATTCACACACACAAATCCAGTTCTATTCTAGTGGAAGCCATTCACATTCTCATACACAAATATTTCTATCGTAACACACACACTGTACATTTGTTGCAAACTTTCCAAAAATGAAAAATCTGAGTCTCAGGAAGGTAACAGGATTTTTACAGAGGTAGGAATGTGCTGATACAAAAGAAAATCAAATGTAGCTTTCAGTAAATGTAAGACTATATGCAAGACTGGATACAAAGTGCTGGGTAGATTAAAGAGAAAGAATACACTGCTGTACTTCATGCGAAACAACTGCATATAAGTGAGTGTTTCAAGTAACAGGCAGGTAACAAATGGGGGCTGGGAAGGAAAGGAAGGCGCAAGTAATTGTGAAGAAACATAACTCATCAAAGTACAGTTTTATCTTTATTAATATTACTTGATTCTCCTTTTTCTATGAGCATAAAGAAGCCAATAATCAGCTGAGGCCATTAGAAACTTTGAAAAGGATAGCTGTTAAATATAGCTTCATCCCTTGAGAGACACATGTTTAATTAAATCTATATTTTTCAACATCCAAGAGCAAACGAAATACTCAACAATGTCGTATTGTAAATGTGTCATAATTTGTTAAGGCTGTGGAGAGCAATAACAAAAGGACAATTTTAAAGGAGATTTAACAGCATCAAACCAACAGTATATGTTAGAGGTGCTGTGATGAAAAATTCACTCGCCCACATAGCCTATAGAGATGAGAGACCTAACCTCAGCCTATCATCATTTTAACCTATGTAAGGTTAGCCACATACCCACACAGCCTATAGAGACGAGAGACCTAACCTCAGCCTATCATCATTTTAACCTATGTAAGGTGAGCCACATACCCACACAGCCTATAGAGACGAGAGACCTAACCCCAGCCTATCATCATTTTAACCTATGTAAGGTGAGTCACATACCCACACAGCCTATAGAGACGAGAGACCTAACCTCAGCCTATCATCATTTTAACCTATGTAAGGTTAGCCACATACCCACACAGCCTATAGAGACGAGAGACCTAACCCCAGCCCATCATCTTTTTATCCTATGTAACTGACAAGCAAAGGTGAGCCACATACTCAACAGACACAACAAGGAAAAGTTTTCTTTCTGAGATATCATGGTTTCATGTGACTTCATACTGGATATTATGTAATCCACATCACAAATTTAGAGTTAAAATTTAGACATAATCAACATAATATATAATATGATTTTCTTCTGAAACCTTTCTCAGTAAAATCACTGCCTACATTTATAAATAGAAAATCCCTGTTGACTTTAGTTTATATCTCCTGAAATCTTGATTATGGGAAATGGAATTTTGCTGAACAAACTCAGACTTGTTCAATTATCGGCACTTGTCAGTGTCACTGCATTTTTCCTCATTAAGACTGAGTTAATTAAATATGTACTTTGTTGAGGTAATAACTCTGCCAACTATTGGCTAACAACGTTGCACTTGAAGGACACATTTATATAGACCACAAACACACAGAAATGATGGCAATGAAAAGTGGAATCAGGCATATAACTTGTACATGGTTGACTGGGGTTGCTGATAACGGTAATAATACAATAACCGGAATCAAAGGTTACAGCATGCAAAGATAAATGCTGGGGCAAGGTGCAACCATAGCAACAACAACATAGCAACATCAAAATAGCCAAACAAGGTTGCCAGATACCTAGAGCGTATGTCCAAGTGGACAGATTTTATTTTTGTTTTGCATATTTAATTTCAGCATATTTAGAATCATTGAAAGTGGTCAGTCAACCTTCACATGGAGAGCCCCCTTATCCAGGGGAAATGTGTCCAAACATTATCTGTTTTCAATGCAAGAATAGTATGGACACAGCTTGTTGGAAGGTTGTGTTATGACATTAGTTGGATTTTTGTTTCATCTGGCAACCCTGTAGAAGGACAACGAGGGCGACAGACAGATGTTGAGGGGAGTCTACCTCTCGCAGCTATACAGCTGTCATTTGGTACAGCAAGGGTTCCCTAGCAACCGGACTGACTGCAGTCTGAGTTGCTGACTGGACAATATTGTCTGATTTAGGATCTTCAAGATCAACAATGATACATCTCCTAGAGTCAGTTTGCAGCAGGTCCCTGCGACGTTGCTTGAGGAAAGAAGCTTTGGCTTGATGCATGGTATCGGGGCTACTCGTCTGACGAGCTGCTCGCACAAGAAAGAAAATAAAGCGGGAAAAAACAAAATATTCTTACCGGATGCCAAGTCACAGATGGTCTTTACATAGAGATGCTGACACATACATATATATAAAGCAATCAATTTAAACATTCCAAATAAGGTAACAACTATTAGGGGGATGAGCAAGTTTTGTCTTGTTCTTATTAACATTGAAAAATTGAAAAGAATATTTTCCATATGTGAATTTTTTTATAGGAGTTCAGTTCTTTTCATCTATTACTTCCATGTAACCATTAGCAATGATGAGACTCTTCATTTTTACACATTGACAACACAAGATGAATGAAAAGGTGATATGAATATCCTGCAAAATAAATAAGGAAGCATGTTGTAACTTTGGTAGTGGTATGATTGAAATGACTCTTGCAGCTCTCATTGGTTTTGTTGATTACAAACATGTAAATGAAGCTGGCTTTTCGTGCATTTCACACAAATCGACCAAAAAAGTGCTACCGTGGATCAAGAGAGGCATTAAATATTCCACGTTAAACATGACTTGATATATACTAATCCAGGTAAAATATTGTACATAGCAATCTAATCAAGGATATTGTCATGATGTTTACATGAGTATTGTAAACAGATACTTAGTAACATATAGTTACTTATAGATACATATAGATACATATAGTTACATATAGATACTTAGTAATATATATAGTTACAAATATATTTAGTTATACATATAGTTACTTATAGATACATAGTTACTTATATAACATATAGTTACTTATAGATACATATAGTTACATATAGATATTTAGTGATATATATAGTTACATATATATAGTTATATATAACATATAGTTACTTATAGATACATATAGTTACATATAGATACTTAGTAATATATATATATATTTATATATGTATATGTATTTATATATACTCAACATCGTACACTTTACACTAACTGTCTCAGGGTTACATGACTGAATTTGTCAATAATATTTAATACTGCTAAAGACTGAATTGTGTACAGGTTTTCTTTGCTTGCACTCTGCTCAGATACTAGTGCAAAGTTTTAGGCTGAACTGTTTTCTTTTCTTTTCGATTCCCTTTACATAAATGTGTAACCATTCTGTCAGCAAAGAGTATTACTCTACTTCACTATTGGCCAATTACTGCCAATTATTAAATGTGCTTCAGCCTAGAACCGAAGACTGGAGTGAAATTGTCATAGAAAGAAAATTTCATTACATTGAAGGGAATCCACCTCCTATCTCGTAACATGGGTGGCAAAACATCTATTGAAGATTATGTTATGACTAGAGAATTCTGAGATACTTTACCAATTAAACGGACATAAAATTAGATCATGATAAAGGTGCTCTCTCTAGCAGAAACCAGAATTAATGCAAGAAATGAGGGTGATGATTCATATCGATGGGAGGGAACCATTATTAGATAAACTCCGCTGGCAGCTTTTAACCTGTGATACTAATGGCAAATTAACACATCATGCTGTGGATTAGTGGAGAAGCTTATTCAACAGAAAGGATACATGGATCATTACGAGAGCTCGTACACCTGAGCAGCGAGAATCCAACAGGTAGACACGAGCCAATATCTCCGGATAAAATGGCCTTCACACAATCCTCTAACCTTCTAAAAGCACTCCTTTGGATTAATCAAATCAGTGACCCAGCCAAGCATGAGCGCATAACAGACGTTAAATGTCCCCGTTTCCCGACGAGATCGGTGCCGATGCGTGTATTCATCTTTAGAACTGTCTTTTTCTTCCGTTTAACTAAACTCATTTTGGAAGTGAGAAGTTCTTTTGTTGAGAGTAACTGTACGTACACTAATTTAGACCTACGTCTCCACTCGCTAGCGCACTTCACTGATTGAGTACCAAGGTTTTATTTACAAAGATGAAGACAAACATTAGAAGTATAAATGTTTAAAATTTTATGCATAAATAAGTTAGAGAGGATCAAGCTCTTAGAAGTGAGTATTAAAGTTGCACATTTCGTTGCTTGTACTTTCCAATCGATAATCAGATTTCACAAAAATAGCAACTTGAGGTATTTCGGCCGAAAAACATGCCCATAAACGGATGTAGGGCATTCTAAAGTGTTAGGTGAGACAAAACCACCTAATTATCGTGAACATGGCACTGAAATGATAAATGACCAAATAAAGAGATTAAGCAAGATGATTCTCAGCGAGAGGGAGGGGTGAGGGGATGGAGGAGGGAGGTGGCAAGATTGAAGTGGGGTTTAGAGGGGTTTAAACTTGTATTCATATGCAATAAGTTAAATTTCAGTATAAAAGTATAAAAATGGCATCACATCATCTCAAGTGCTTTAAGATTTGCCTCTTGAATTGTTTTGATATTTCAATTGTTGTTTTACATAAATACCATTGTTATCATGTTATTGAATACTGTTATTGGTCACAGTAACAGAAATAAATGGTTAAAATTTTACTCATTTATGTAAGTCAAGCCTGCAGACGGAGTAAAGTTGTTGATCTTGCTGCTTGTGTTTTCCAATCAACAATTGAAATTTATTGACAGCAATCTTGAATATTTCACCAATCATCAAAAGGCATACCCATATGATCCTTAACATGTCACATGGCTGTTGCATTAGAACAAATCAATAAAAGTATCAATAAGTCTACTCAATAAGTCTAAATCAAAATGAATAATTGACCCCACAAAACATTTGGCTAAAATCTCTCTCCGAGGAAACGGAGGGGGGAGGGGCAGGTAGAAGGGGGTTAGATTTAATTCTTATGCAATACCCTAAACTTGTATCAAAAAAATATATATAAAAATGATACCACATAATCTCTAGGGCTTGAATATTTATTTTTCTTCATGTTTTAATTGGATTTATTTGATAATCGGAAGTGGTGGGGTTTGGCAAATGCTGTTGCTAGTTAACAATCTTACTAATATGGAACACTGGTATTTAATCACAGTAACAGTAATATTTACCTCCCACGGTGAATAATAAACAGAAAACAAAGGAAAAGGACACATCTTACATTTTGGTGGCACTTTGATTTAACAGTTCCATAAGATGGCACTTAATACAAATTCTATTCATCCAGTTGGGACAATTTTATCTATACTGTACATTCATGTCCCGCTTCGAAGCACTTGTATGGTCAGTACGAGCAGTATGAATATCATGTTTCTATCAGATAGAGCTTAGGAACTGTTGATACTGTCAATATGAGTGCTTTGAAGAATGATATGGGCAGACAGTTTAGAGAGGTATTAGCATTAGTTAGTGCTGTTCAAATTAAATGATTCAATAGGTCCATATACTTTCTGTAGCTGTTTGTAGAGAAAGTTGTACAATAATAATGCTAATATTTTCATCTTCTCTATGGGCTTTCTCTTAAATTCTATGTGCATATACACCTTTTAGAAAGAATCTTTTTTGTTTTCGTCTTGCATAATGTACCAGCCATGGCCAGCAAGAATATATGCCATGTAAAACTGCTCAATGTCATAAAGCTCAAAGAAATGTGAAGAAGAGGAATAATTACGAGGATAAATTATTGACCGCAAATAATATCAAGGGTTACAATGAATTAGGTTTTCAAGTGATAGAAGAGTTAGTAAGAGTAAAAGGTACTAATGATATTATACAAGTGAAATGTGTTAATTATAGCAATGCTCCACATACATTAAACATCTTCACGGTCAGTTAGGCACCAATGCGCCCACTCAATTATGTTAGTTTTCTACTCAATCATTTTTTATAGCATTTCTCCCCCACCCATTACCAAAACCCAACCCTAACCCCCCCCCCCCAACCAACCCCCAAATTTAAATTCACTGTCTTGGAAAATAGGGCAACCAAAAGCTATGTAACACTTTTCAATTTTGCATGACTAAGTGTCATTACTAATTGTTTTAACTTCAAGAGGGAAGGAGGGATGGAGTGAGTGGGTGGGTGGGTGGGTGGAGGGTAAAAAATGAAGGCTTTATTGGTGTATAATTAGATGTTATTAGCATCAAACAATGAGTAATTAATTCATCCTCAATTCTACACCAAAAGATGGGATAAGTCAGTGCCACCATGCAAGAAAAGCTGCCATTCTATCCCGAAACAACAGCAATTTTAACCGTTTATATCTAATTCCCTTTTCCCCAAAAAAGGCACTTTTTTTCATTTAATATGATTCGTATATAAGGCATTTCATATTTTTGATGTCCCGAGCAATTGCATATTTTGCTGTTTTAGATATATAGATTGCCCGGCTTTAACTGAGTCTAGCTCAACACAGAATTTGATGTGTATCACCAAACTTCTTGCAGGCATATTGCAGCATGTCACCAGAAGAAGTTTGCTCTATGAGTCTGAAAGTCTTTTCTCACTACTACATTGCAAATAAATGACAGTGTCCAACACCACACAAGAGTGCATTCATTGTAAGAACCAACCTATATCTCCTGACTGAACATCAGCCTGCCATCTGTAAACACAAAAAAGGACAAACCAACATAACAATACTACAAAAGAGTAGGAAAAATGGTTTCCCCAAATGACCGGAATCCAAGTAGATCACCTCGGGAGAAAACGGTTGCTAAGCGACTAGAATGAAGATGGACATCATACCAGATCATGATTCATATATAAGGCATTTTATATTTTGGTTTTCCCGAGCAATTGCATATTTTGCTGTTTTAGATAGTTTGCCCAGCTTTAACTGAGTCTAGCTCAACACAGAATTTGACTAGTAACACCAAACTTCTGCAGGCATATTGCAGCATGTCACCAGAAGAAGTTTTGCTCTATGAGTCTGAAAGTCTTTTCTCACTACTACATTGCAATAAATGACAGTGTCCAACACCACACAAGAGTGCATTCATTGTAAGAACCAACCTATATCTCCTGACTGAACATCAGCCTGCCATCTGTAAACACAAAAAAGGACAAACTAACATAACAATACTACAAAGAGTATGAAAAATGGTTTCCCCAAATGACCGGAATCCGAGTGGATCACCTTGGGAGAAAATGGTCGCTTGGCGACTAGAATGAAGATGGACATCACCACACCAGATCTGAAAATGGGTTTCACCTGTAACTGGAGTCGAGGTGAACGAACGGCAAACTCATTTCTAATATTGCCATGTGGGTGCGAATAGCATCTGAATCCTTCATATGAACTGAACCAAACATGAATAACTGAAGGTATTAACTTGTAAAATCTAGAGTTACAAAGAATACATGCTTCCAGCCTCCACCATGGTTTAAAGCTTTGGCATCCTGCCAGCCAAACAGTCCACTGGATACAGATTCTTGCATCATCACCACATATTCAGAAGAGGTACGCTTTAGATCATTGTAAATCAAATAGCACACTTTTATCCTTTATGCTCACTTCAATAGATGAAATTTGCAGGATTACAACCTATTCTCCATCATATTTTAGTTCTGTTCCTACAGTATTCCCCCCCCCCATTCTATGAAGCTTTTAGGGGGGTGGGGAAAACAAAGTGCCTCTTGTAATGTTACAATTAATTTTACTTTCATTTGACAACAAATTGATGGAGATTTGCTTAATTTTTGCTCAAAATAAAAGTTGCTTTGGGAGTTAGCAATTCAGCGTAAAATCAGAGGAAAAATAAAATTCATCCTTCTTTTAATCTGAGAGAAAAGGAAAAAACAGAATGGAACGTAAGATTCTGCAGTTGACTAGGGTCAACATGTTAACATGGTTAAAAGTCTTTAGGCCACATGCTATGCTACATTTGTTATTTATGTTACCTCAGTTACTGGTTTCGGTTTATCAGTAGCAAAGCCAAAAGAAAGCTAATTTAATTTTTATGCAGCTTTTCAATGCAACAAAAACACTAATAAAAGTTAGAAGAAAAAAAATCTTTTTGTCTTTTCAAAGAATTACTTTTCAAGAAAAAATGAGGAAAAAACTGTTATTTTCTCTAGCTCCTAAAGTCTCGATAAAACTGTCACATCTGAATACATCCCATGAGCCAACAGAAATGAAAATTTTAATTAGAATGCCAGGCTAATTAGAAGTTGCCAGCTTATGAAAGGAAAAATACGCTTGCCTTTGTCGAAAATGAGCTCTGATTTTGCTGTCTCAGCATCTCTGATAGAAGTGGATTAAAGATTTGTTAGAATGATTTTAATTGTTTACTACTACTCTGCCGTTAGCAGCAGTAATGTCTTAAGATGACTATTGGCACCAGGGAGTTGTTATCTAAACCAGATACTACAGCAAAAACCATGCAAGTTTTGCACTAAGAGTTTGAGGAAAAGTTTTCTAACTATGTAACCACTTTCTTTACATGTCCCAGAAAGTTTAAATGATTCAAGTTGTAACAGTAGAAAAGTGTTCAAGTTGTTTAACCCTTTTCTGTCGTATTCTCACATCTGCTTCTTTGGAATTAAACATTTTTGGGAGTGGAAGGATAAGGTTCAAGGTTTGTGTATGTGTGAAGGGGGGGGGGGGGTTGGTGCTGTTTTGAGCACAAGTTTCCAAACCCAAGTAAATACACAGTGATAATTATTAGCTACATTGTGTTTAACAAAATAAAATCAAAAATTTTTTTTTCTGTGGTTGAAGGGGGGGGGGGGTATGTGAAGTTGTTTTGAGCACAACTTTCCAAACATAAACGCCCACACAGAATTTACTGTTAAGTACACTGTGGTATAAAAAGAAAACTGCAAGTAAGACCTTCTGTTTATAAAGACCAAATTGACCAAGCGACAAGTCATTTTCTTTCTTCTGATGACAAGTGTAGCAGTTCAGAAAGTTTTTCCTTCCTGTAAATGCTACTCACTTTGTGTCATTTTGAATTCTTTAATCGGAGAGGAAGACTTAAGTTTCTCCCTCAATGTACCTAAAGATAACATTTGGCAGTATATCCATCTAAAACAACTCCCTGACTAAAACATCCTCCTTGTGATTAGTAAAATATTGTTCGATAAACGTTGTTGGTTAAATATAAATTAATGACAGGATATGTTTCATTTTAAGAAACAAATTTTAAATTAATATATGTGTATTAAATGACTTATACAAAACTCCTAGGTGTGAATTAAATCTGATTTCGTTCTTCAACTTCAAATTTCAAAAAGATTCAAAGTAAACTAGCCCCTATCAGATAAAACCCGGTGCACAAAATTAAAAAATTAAAATTCATGCAGATAATAAATAAAAAAGACATTCTACAGTTAGAATGAATCCTCTTATCTAACTGAATCCCTCTGTCAGAATAAATGCAAAAGGCTTAAGAAAACACCCTGAGTGAAAGTATAAAATTCAAAAATAAAACAAAACCGCCCATAAATAATTGTTTTAGAGTAAATATACCTCAAAGTTAGTCAATAAAAATAAATGAAGACGCTTACTATGCCTATGTCTCTGGTCCCTGTCTTTTCTCAACTTGAAACTCTTGGTCTTTCGGATGAAAGACTTTCTGGCATGAACCGCATTTTTCATGATGATTGGTTTATTTGCATCGATCATGGCTTCCAAGGCTATATCTTCAAAGAACCCTAGTAACAAGAAATATTTATATAATTTACATAAAATTTACATAAATATTTATATATTAAAAAAAACAGAAAAAGGTTTATAATGATAAATGAAAAATTGAAAAATGAAAATGAAAAATTAATGAAAAAGGTTTATAATGGGTTGATACAGCTGAACAGTGATAACTTTTTAGTAATTTACATGTCGATGAAGACAAAACTGAAAGTTACTGGGATTTTACTTTATAAAGTTATCATGTCTTTAAAACCAGGCCTCAAAATTCAGGCTAGTGATATGGTAAAATGACAGTGGATTTTACCACTTGCCAGTAGAAAACAAAAAAACAAACAGGCAATGGACTTTTTTTGGGCAGTACAAAGTTAAAGTTGTGTTTGTATTAATTCGAGGAAAATGAAAGTGGAAATTTCATTGAAGCCAGTAGATTTCTTTATCCACTGGTATTTCTCAGTAATTGGCTAAAAGTGTGAATTTCTTTGCCTGAATACCTACAAATCCACCATCCACCAGATAAATTGTGTCTCTCCTGTATGCAGGTTCAGGGTTCTTGTGTGCAGGTACAGGTTTCTTGTATGCAGGTTCAGGGTTCTTGTGTATACTGCATACAGGAACCCTGAACCTGCATACAAGAACCCTGCAAGAAACCACAACTTTTATATCTGACTGTGTCGGTATTGTTTACCGTTTACAAAGCTTTTTACAAGGTATCAACAACAACAACATTTTTTGTGGCACGACTGTGCAGCAAAAGTTGCTTCATCGCATGTTGACAGACATGGGGTGCGCATACTGCTTTGACATAAACCTAGTAAAGCAAACATATAGGCTGATGTATTGTTTACATTTGGTACATATTAGCATCAACTCAATAACACAGACCTACATTATCCAATTGGAAACAGCTATTTAACATTTAGGGAATTAAACAGAGATTGATAACACTACTCACTATCATATCTCCAAATTGTACACAAGTATTTACGCACAAGGTAAAAATTGTTTTGATGAGTAACGTTACGTACAAAGTGACTCAACTCCTGAAATATGAGGTACGTGTATGAATTTGTCGAGGCAGCCATTGCTGAAGTTAGTTTCAAAATCATGACCCAAGCGGTCAAGTATCTTACTCTTAAGGTCAGCCACACTGGCACTAATCTCTTCTTCAATAACACTCGGTGTCCTCTGCTTCTCTAGTATCTGCGGTGGACACTCTGCGTTCTCTGCGGGAGATTGTGATGATGCAGAATTTGCATGTTCCTTCTGCTGCAATGCTATTCCTTCTCTCTCCTTGAGGGCAGCCTCCAACCTGGACAAGGAGTCCTCGGCCTTCTTGAGTCTTCTCTCCGCATCTCTCCTCGCTATGATCTCATCTTTCAGTTCTTGGTCTGTCATTTCTTTCTGAACAGCAAGATCCTAACAGGGCAAAAAAATAAGAAATAAAAAATTTATTAGTGACATTGCTTATGTGTTAATGACATGAGTTGGAAAATGCTACAAGAAATGTCAAAATATGACAAAGCAAAGCGTCATGTTGGTATTACCGGTATCAAGTCTGTCTGTCTCACATGCATATTCTAACTTAAAGCAGGATAATAATTAATTCACCTACGGGCAAATTTTTTCAAAAGGATACATCTGACGATGCACTATGTAATTTAAGGCTTATCACTCTTCAAACTGAAGACAGACACATTTGTAAAGTGACAAGGCATGTTAGTCTTAACATGCTAATGTTCACAGACTGATTGAGTAAGCAAACCTATTATCAATTCCATTATCCTGAGAGCCTTCATCCCATTATCACTAATATGGAATGACTGCCTCCTTAGGTTTTGACTCTTTTCTCGAAGTACGATTGACTAAAATATTCATATGATAAAAATGTCCTGTTTTGTTTACTATCAAACTGTGTGATTCTAAAACATATGGTTTGCCATTACATCCAATTCTCACTTCTTTGCAAAGGACCAACATTTGGGAGTGAAAGTACCCCATCATTTATAATGTGATTTGTAGGCTTACTCAACACAGTACAGACGAACAACGATTTAATTCATTAGCTGGTGCATCTTTATAATGCATTGCATAAACATACTTAAAATCAACCCATTTAGTGACATCATTTCAATGTCAGTTTAATATTCTTCTCTTTGTATCCTTTCTAAGAGGGTTGAATAATGTAGAGACTGTTTAACCACAAATGATGAATAAAGGTGGCAGCCAGCAGGAATACATGAGACCTCCTAGAACACAACTTTAGAAAAGTTGAAATATGATAGAACCAACACAGGAGGTGTTTTAAGGAAAAGAAAAAAAAACTCATAAAACGATAGTTCAGGATAAAAAAAAAAAATGTTTAAGGACCATCAAAGAAAGTGGTGGATAAAGAGAAATCAAAATTCGTAGGAGAGGTCAGAGAAATCATTAAATATTCTGGAAATTATGGCAGGAAAGTGGAAAAAAATCCAAACAGCCCCCCCCCTCTCTTATTAGAAAAATGAAATAAACACATATCAGGAATAAAGACTATGTCAGTACATTTAAGATGAGTAAAGTGTTTTCCTATGGGTATTTGGTCATTCTGTGGTGTTATTATAAAGCAGTCACCAGAGAATTGCTTTTTAACAACACACAGGATACTGCATATTCTGCAAGAAAATTGGGGTAAACATCTTAGATGTGCTGCAGGTGATGCCCCCCCCCCCTCGCCCCACAATCCTCCCCCTTCATCCTGCATGTTGTAGGGACTGGGCTGGTTTGACTCAATCATCAAACCAGCTTGCTTGATCTCAATTCTTAGGATACTGTTTATATACAGTATGCCTCAATATCCAGTTCCCTTGCAATTTACTATGTGCAATGTTAAAGGGGATGTCCAAGATAACACCAGACATTTATATGCGCTAGACAATGTCTATTCCAAACTAATAACCCTCATCGTGTTGGATTTTACCTAAACAACTTTCAAATATATCAAGTGAAGCCATCGTCACATCCAGTTTGAAGAGCGGCCATTTTGTCTTATTCTATGACGTACAATCCCCTCACACCAAACAGCTGTTTCGGGGATTGTACGTCATTGAATATGACAAAATGGCTGCTCTTAGAATTGGCTGTGCCGCCTGTTTCACTTGAAATATTTTGTACTCGTTTTGGTAAAATCCAATATAATAGGGTATATTAGTTTGGAATAATCATTGCCTATCACACATAAATGTCTGGTTTTACTGTGAACTTCCCCTTTATGTGAGGTAAATGGCAAACTGGAATATCACAATTGATATTTCTAGTAAGCAGTGATCACCATGATGCACTGGTCACTGCCAATACTTCTATCGTGTTACCTGTTAGTCTGTGTAGACCTACATATCTCTAATAAATACTGCACAATACTTTCACAACGGACTCAGAAATCACAGACCAGACGTCAAACGAGATCAACATGGACAATGGTCGCAATCAATAACTCATTTAATATACAATTTAAATAACATACCTGTAAAGATGATTCCAGCTGCTTGGCTTGTTCACTAAAAGCAATTTTTTCTTCCTCTAAGGCCTGCGTTTCTACCTCCTTTTCTTTCAAGCTATAACAATGAAAGAATCGAAGAATAGGATTTTTTTCAATCACAGATTCATGAAAAATAAAATCCTTCAACCAAGAATTCTACAAAAGGTAGGCTGTAAGAAGAATTCAAGGAAATTTTAATGAACCAATTCAATATTTATTTATTTATTTATTTTTTTTTTTTGCATGACTCTACCCCTGAAATAACATTGTTCCTCTTCTTGAGGAAATGAATCTATTAATACCAGAATTATGACACATTCAACTGGTTTTTTGTTGTTTTAGTTTTGGTTAGAGACAATGTGAGTAAAGTTAGCAGACCATCTTTCACAAAGGGACTGTAATGTCACAATTTCTGGCAGAGTCAACACAGTCTAAGATGGTTATAACTTTCTTAATTACTTTTAATTACTACTATAGATTATCATAGACTAATTGTAGGCTCATAGACTTAATGCTTGGTCAATAACACTGGTCCCTCCCTCTGCCTGGGTACTTTATTATGATTTTACCTGCCACCAATCCCCAACCCCAACACTGCCTCCTATATCATCTTGGGAACCTTTAAATTTAATCTTGCAAATTTCATGAAGTAAAGACATTTAAAGCAAATTTAAAAGATGTCAAAAAGTCTAGCCAACTACCACTTCCCAAAGGGCAGATTCAAGGAAAAATATCAGCCTGTTAAAAATGTACGCCATGTTGTACTGATAATGCACATGAATGAACAAGTTAATGTTGCAGGACCCCTTTTCTTAGGGGGGGGGGGAGGAGAAAACCATTAATTCTTGACTACATTTGGTAGTTAACTCAAGGTCATCAGTATAAGCCCCACATTTTAACATGCTAAAAATTGTTACAAGTTGTGAAAAGTACTTTCTAGATGGTTTTGACTCTCCTTATAATGCACAGACATAATGGGCTGTTCAAATAGACAATTAAATATCTGTGACAAACAAATCCTTTGAGGGTGGCAGTAACATGAGCACAACTGACCATTAATTGAATTTTTAGCATATCTGCAGAATAATACAATGACTATTTTTACTATTGATTGATAATGATACTTTAGTTTGTTCACTAATTTCTCTTTCAGTTTGTGATGACTGATGAAGTCGTTAAAAATCTGGCATGCTCAATAATAGCATCTGACTTGCTATTTAATGTAACTCATGTAAAGACATTCGTATTACTGAGGTAACATTACTGACAAATACATATTTCTATCAAACATTTGAATTTTTTGCAGTAGTGTCAGTGACGGTTGCTACGTTCTATGTCTTGTGATAAGACAGACAAACATAGGTCACTTTCTTGAAAGGTAAACCATTGAGTGTTCCAAATTTGTATCTGCTCATTGTTAAATTTTGTATCAAAACTGTTTAAAGTTATCGACAGCAATCACAACTAAACATACTTACTGTAGGTAGATTTCACACACATCTGTTCGACATTTGAACATTGCATACATATATGTAGTAAAATTCAAAAAGTTTGAACAAATTTTAGTAAATATTTAATGATATTCCTTGTCAGGGTTTGCAATTAAGAAGAAGGTTGGCAAACCATATTTGTATATTTGTGAGGTCCATTTCCAGGTCTTTTCTTCGCTTTTCAATCTTGTCTAAGTCTTCTTTCAAGGAGGATGTTGCGTCGTTAAGGCTCATGTTTTGGTCCGTTAACTTTTTAGTTTCCTCCTCTCTATTCTTTAAAGTGGCTAGCGTCTCTTCCTTTTCTTTCTCTAACGACTGAAATAGAATTAAACAAGAGGCTGGTTTATCCCTGGAGGCAATCAGTAACCGAGAGAAACAGTTTCATGGTTTTTGTTTGTTGTAATTTATGACTAACAAGACAATGATATTGAAAACTGGTCCATGTAATATTAACAAACAATTATAAAATGTATATGTTGTACATAGAATGTTGAGGAACAAGGTGCTTAAGAAGACCTTACAGTACGCTTAAGTTCATTCAGCTCCAAGGTTCGTTGCCCTGCATGAGCATGTGAGAAATTTCAAAACTTAATATATTTTTTTTTAACAGATTTGCTAGAACTATTTAAAACATCCAGAAAGTTTCAGTGATGGCAAGCATGGCAAGAAAATCCTGTTGAATATTCAGAACAAACAGTTGCTTGTGTTACAAGACCATGGATTCTAGAGTTATTGAATCTATTGCAAACTATGTCTTATATCATCATGACTGTTGTAAGTTTGATGGAATCATTTAACAGGTGATGTTTTCAAGCATCTATTCTAGTAGATGAAATAGCTTGCTTAACAAAAATGCTGACAAATTTCTGTGTCAGAACCACACCATCATAGCATAGCATAGGTTACATTCTATCAACCATATCTGGAGTTAGGAACAAGATATTGAGACTGCCTGATGCATCCATCCAAATAGTTAGGGCCTATCTATATCGTACTTTGACACTAACTTTATATGATACAAAGATGAACAAAGGGATGCCTGCTACATCCATCTAAATAGTTAGGCTTACCTTTATCGTACTTTGACACTAACTTTATATGATACAAGCATGAACAAAGCGATGCCTGCTACATCCATCTAAATAGTTAGGCTTACCTATATGGTACTTTGACAGTACTTTTGATGTTACAAACATTACAGAAGCAAAGCCTGCTACACCCATTTAAATTTGTCAGCTTACCAGTAAGGTACTTTCATACTCTGTTGATGTGTTGCAAACCAGAAGCAATGCCTGCTACATCCATCTAAATAGTTAGGCTTACCTGTATCATACTTTGACAGTAATTTGATGTGTTACAAACATTACAGAAGCAAAGCCTGCTACATCTAGCCTAATAGTTAGGCTTACCTATATCGTACTTTGACACTTATTAGACACTGCTAGATCCTTTTAAATTTGTCAGCTTACCAGTAAGGTACTTTCATACTCTGTCGATGTGTTGCTAAGTGATTCTTTGTCCTTTTCTAGTTCCTTCAAGGCATCAAGAGTTTCCTCCATTTCTCTGTAAGTGAATTTAAATAAAGACATTCAGGGTTAAGGACTGGATACACACCACAGATAACTAAGCAGTATGTTAGCCTATACTCTCACTTCACCTGATGACTGTATAGAAATAGAAACTTTGTCACACACAGCAAGATTTACTTTTAAGTTTGAATCAAATAACCTGTGACTGTTACCATAGTAATGGATCTCTTGCATTTATCATGTAAAATCAATATGCTGTGCTTGATGTAATACCACTTTCTAAAGGTTGTGAGATATTAGACCACTGTTGACTTCTAAATGACCTTTGAACTCTACCAAATAGTTGGCTCTTAGGGACAACCTCACAGAAGGAACAAGGACGTTATATGCTATGCTTACTGAGATAACATGTAAACCAGATTTTGGAAATGTCACATATTTCAACCTCAAAGTTACCATTAATCACCACCATAAATATCACAAATCTTTATTACATTTAAAACCTACTTAAACCCAGTGCAAAGTTAATTCCAAGATGACACCTTTTCACACCTGAAACAACACAAACCTATCACGGCCAAGTAGGTTAGGGAGGGAGAACTTCACCATATGTAAGGCTTACAACACTGTGCATGTTTAATATTCATTATTACAACAGTCAAGTACAGATACACACACTAACACATGCACAAACACACATATTCTCAAAGCCAAAAGAACTCAGCTGACCTTATTTTTACTTTCATAGTTGACTTTTGAAGGCTTTTTCTGAAGGATTATTTGCAACCTTACCTACCAGCTGGAAAGAATTATATCTGCTGGGATACACATCTAATTTTGATGATCAGGGGAAAAGTTGATTTAAACTTTCAATTTTACTTCCATAAACTTTCAGGTTTGTGACTGAGCAAATTTTTGTTGACTAGTCTGCTAATTCTATTAAAAAATTAAACTACATGGCAATCTTCAACTAATGACAAACCTATCACGTATTCCATGTCACGTACCTACAACAGACATGAATCTTAAGTAAGTTGCATCTTGTTCACATCAGGAAATAATTGATCAAGTGCCTTGCAGGGAAAATCTAAGCATTTTAAGACATGTCTTTTTTTTTTCCTTTTTAAATTGAATTAACCATAGTTACGGAAATGAGACGACAAGTTGAAGACCCAGAAGCTGATCAATAGGGAAGTTATATATCAATGAATCTGTGGGACAATTGGCACATAGGTTGTTACTTTATCACATATTTGAAAAAGTTAATTTTTGTTTAATTACATGGATAAGCCATAAATTAATACAACAGACAATCATTTTAGAAAACCAAAGACTGGAAGGAAACAACTTCAAACACTCTCCAAAACTTTGCAAATAATTTTAAATTTTGTTTTTCTTTCCTCAGAAACTCTGTTTCTTTAATCAAAGTAGATGAGTGGTCACTTAGGGTGTCTTGCTAAAATGGTTACTGGATCACTCTAGGCATGGTACAGCTGGAGTGCTCAGGCTGAGACAGGTAAGTCATGAAGTCAGGTAAATGCAAATCTTTGTGTATAGTATGATATATGTATATATGTATAGTATTTGTATGTATATGTATTTGTATGTATATATGTATTTGTATGTATATATGTATGTATATATTTGCATATTTGTATATTTGTATGTATATATGTATATGAATTTGTAAGTATTTGTATGTATAGTATGATATATGTATATATGTATAGTATTTGTATGTATTTGCATGTATATATGTATTTGTATGTATATATGTATGTATATATTTGCATATTTGTATGTATATATGTATATATGTATTTGTAAGTATTTGTATGTATAAATGTATATGTATAGTATTTGTGTATAGTATGATAATTGTTTGATAGTATACAGATACCTGAAAGCAATAAGCCTGCAGCTCATAAGACTGACTAGGGTAAAATGTTATCCAAGTTGTTATTCATGTATTCTTTCTATAAGCTCAAAAACACACAATTCTGTCCATTTTCCCTTCCTGTTACCTTTGTGTCTTTTGCTTCTCACTGAGCAGCTCGTTAGCCATTTCCTCAATCTTTCGCTTCTCACACTCTAGCTCCACAGCAATCTTCTCCAATTCCTGAAAAATAATGACCGAATGAAACTAAACTTAAACAAACATATTGTACCTCATGATGATATGAAAGTTGTTTTCTCTTCGTATTTTCTTAACTTCAAAGATATCAAATAGTGTTGTCATTCACAGGAAGGGCATACAACTTGAACTTAAAACACAGACATATACTCTTACCAGACAGGAAACCAAACTAATTAAGTTGACTACACTAACTTTTCTAGCATTGTTGTAGCAGCCTGCATAGAACACATATCTACGGTTTCACTGAATGAAAAGTCACTTTTTACTTTAACTTTTTATGACCTTCTAGAATACTGCATAGCTTGAGTTTCTTCGACAAACTAGAATCCTGAATGTAGATATTTTTGGTAGCATTCCAGAAGCTACTCTATCATGCACAACAACAACCACCTTCATATGTGTCAACAGTTCCTGAAGTATATGACACGTAATTGCAGCTACAATCTTTTTACGAGTGCTTATAAAGAAATTGGTAAAGGAATTCAAACAATGCCTGCCTGAATTAGGTCATGTTTAGGCAGTGTAAAGTACATACAATGGCCTAGACTAAAGTACATACCATAAAACTCCACCAACAATATTGAACATTGTACACATTTAGGCAGCTTTTAAGTACACGCACAATCAACTAAGCTTTACCTCCGATTTGTCCATTTCCTCCCTGAGTGCTTGAGCGCCCTCATGCAACTGATCTCGGTACCGCTGAGAATCTTTAGCCAGCTGCAAACTCTGTTTCTCAAGTGTTTGTATCATGCTCTCCCCCAGCTCGGCATTCTTCCACGTTCTGATTGACAAAGAAAACAAGATACAACATTAATTACTAATACTCTGGTATGTTTCAGTAAACCATGAGTGGTGTGGAAGGCTCTCACTGGTATGTGAGTTAACATGTAAACCATGGCAACCAATGGTAATACATTAATGATTCATACAGTAAGCATGTTGGAGAGAACACTTGATATATACAGACAGATGCGAACATAAATTATCTGGGTTCCATCTTCAGTAGAAGAGAAACTAGAAGCAAACTCAGCAATTATATTCAAAATTCAGAGCAAAAGTTGCTTTGAGCTAACTGAAATATGAAGTGAGTTGAATGTTATTAAGTCCTGTGTTATCTCAGCCAGGGGAACAACCATGTATACTTCTGAGGGGCTATAAAACCTCCTCCCCAGTATAAAATCAGGGGCATCACAGACCACTACACAGACATACTGCTACAAAACAAAACCTTGTGCACAGTATATAAATATGTAACAAGTGCAGTACAACCTAAACAATGAAAAATCTACATTGTTTTAAAAATTGAAAAATATAGCATGCATCCACCATTTTCCCACAATCTTTCATATCTAGCCTTAGGTTAATGCTAATAAACATTACTTATGCTTCACATTCATTCATCCCAGCTATGGGACATAAAAAAGGGCGGGGAATTCCATTTTTTTTTTAAATCTTTACCTACCAAACTTTGTACAATGCATCTTATTAATGGAATGTAAAGATTATGTTTTCACCAGACACCAGCTGTTGTTCCAGCAAAACCAGTGATGATGGATGGGGAGTTCACATCAGGTATGATTTGTAATGAATAATATTAATCTACACTACAAGATAACCCAGCACCAGTGTTGGAAAACCTTGTTCAATTTCCCGCGAACACACTGCCGATTTCCCGCCGGAGTTCACGCAGCGAACACAATGAGCACGCGCAGCGTGCGAGCATAATGGCGTGGGGTCCATTGGCCCGCCTTAGTTCCCAGCTGGGGTCAGGGGTGGAACCCCTTGTGGGGTCCAGGAAAGTTTTGGTATTTTTGCGTGTCTGGCGATAAAAAAATCGCAGCTGAGGATGCAAAATACTGACAATTTTTTTAATTTAAATTGTCACGAAACTGATGAAAATTTTAAAATGACAAGTTAGAGTAGCTATATTATGTTATAAAATGAAAGAGATTTAATCTGTCTTACAATCTTTAAAAATTTTAACTTACAAAACTTCCGATATTATGAAGCAAACAACGTTCGACAAAGCCCCGTTTCTAGACTGCCTAACAATGAATAGCTTGCACTATACGTACATCAATTTACAACTGCAGTGTTTAACCCTACTTAAATACTACGGTAGGCTACATGTGCTGCAAATTTTCCCAGGTACCTTGCCTGACAACTGTGATCTCATCCCCTGTCTAACACCTGTTTGTTAACATTTTTTGGCACGTTTCCAAGGAAAGTTTCATGGACTAGAATTAATTAGGTCAGTCAGTAAAGGATCTGTAAATTATGCGAATTATTATCTTAGACGTTCAAGAAAAGTAGGGAAAATATCCCTGTAACATTTAGGTAAGAAAAACACACCTCAAGCCAACTGACTCCTCCGCATGAACAAAACAATCAATTCCCCATGATACACGAGGCGCAGTCCATACCATACCCACGCGCATAGCACAATAGGCCCCTACAGTAGCTACTGTATGGCCATCTTTTGAAAGAAACCTTGTAATCACATGTTTTAGGCCACTTGGTATGATTAACTACATGCTTAATATTGTTTCAATGTTCTTGTAGAAAACGTAAACTTCGCAAAATACAATTAGTTGTGTTTTTTGTAGTTACGCAAGATCCGTAACCGACGAGGTGGTTAGGCTATTTGCTATACACTTAACTATGGTAGGATATTATTTTTCCATATTTTTGGAAATTCTAGAAAATACTTTCTTTCCCCCTTGCTTAGCATCAGATGTGGTCTTATATTCATAAATGGGTGTACGAGAGCCTTGTTTACATGACATTAGTTGCATTTAGCACGATATGCTAGTTTCGCGTGAATTTTTCGAAAGTGTTGTGCTGGATCTTTCATAAACTTTGAAAGGTGTACCAACTTACTTTTCGTACACAATTGGTAATTTCTTTACTGATTTTCAGAGTTTTTTCTCTATACAGTCAAGTGAATACGTTGTGCATTGAGTATAAACTTATCGCGAATGCATGAAAACGATGCGGGGATTTCCAGCAGACAAATGTTTTCTTTGCGGGATTATTGAGTCAGTTGAAGGGAATCCCACACCTTAGAGGGAACACTGAACTGAAGTCAAATTCATACGAAAGAAAACTTTAACTAACTAAAATACAATATAAATTTAAATAAAATGTAGAATGGCAATATTGTACAAAACATTTCCCGCGAGGATGATTTATTACGACAACCTTCCCGCGCTGGGCCGTGTGTGTTCGTGTGACCCGTATACCCTGAAGTGTGCGAAACTAGCCATTGACATTGCCCTTGTGAGTGGGTTGGGAACACATCATTACTCGTTATAGTGTGACTAAAATTGCAAGCGCGATTTCTGAACCTTTTTTTTGGTTTCTGAAACACTTCTATAATTTTCCTTTTTGTTTTTTACAGATGTAATTTTTTTCCTTTATGTTTTTTTATTATTTTTCGTCGCATTTTTTTTCTCTATTTTTTGTCCCGATTTTTTTTCCTTCTCCAGCCAGGCTGGATTTCCCGCGAGCATCGCACTGCTAAAACTTTCTAGTCATGTAGTTTAGGTTGATAGGAAAGTGAATATGTTAAGATTGGCGACAAGTAAAGAGAGGAACAAAGATAATTGGGTATGAGGGGGCTATAACAGATTTCACATTATTTAAAATAGTTTTAGTTTAGATGATGCAAAGTAGCACAAAAGAAAGTGCATGATTCTTGCTATTTTCTTGCGCAGTTCACACAAATGTTATGAACATGCTGTGTCTGTACCACACCACCCTACTGTATATGTCACACACAGTTGCAGTCAAGGAATGGATGACTAATGTACATCATCCCACCCGCTATTGCACAGATGACGTCTGTATTTCCTGACATATTTTATTCACATTTAACCAAACTTACACCCTTCCTGATCTCCTGAGTACATCAATCCACTTTTCTCTGTCCAACTCGGATTCTGTAGCGATAACAATGGCACCCTGCAAAATAAAGTTTACAAAATACTGATTTCAGATATTTTAAATATTTACCAAAGTAAAATTACTCCATTCCATTTTGTTCTCAGAGATATAGCCAAACACATATTATTGACATGCAACAAGTATGTTTGCGATGTAAAGCTTGCAGATTGGGGCCCCTTAGCATAGGAATCCGGAGTGCTAACAACGGTCTCATAATTAAACTTCCTTCAAATTTAACTTCACAGATAGTACAATCAGCAGCAGAATGTTTAGCTTCTATCTTTATACACCACTGGTTGGTTTTAATTGTGCTTCAGAAACTAATACATGATATACAAGATATGTCATGATATACATGATACACAACCAATATACAAGCATCATACATGCAGGTTGGAACAGCAAATGATGGGTCGTTCTCCCCAACCTCTTCCCCCCACCCATTCCCCACCAACACATCCAAAGCCAACTTGGCCAACTCCCATTGATGTGAAGCTTACGTGATCCCGCTTGGTAGCAACTTGTTTAATCCTGATGATTTTTATCAATACTTCTCTCTTGTCAAATCTCCAAATATTTATATTTAAATCTATATATATTATTTTTTTATTTTTTTTATTTAGGAGGTTATTGAACATCAACTTCTATTCTAACTCACAAGCCACTGGAATGTTGACTGCTAACAACAGTGTGTTTTATTAATAGATCATCCTTCTTTCATACAGTTTGTTCTAAATAGTAAAGGTTAATGGTCACTCATATTTAAACTTGAGCAATCAAAATACAGTCACCTTCAGAGAATTGTCCCTCTCTGAGAGATATTAAAGCTGATTTAATACCCCTCAAATGTCTGGGGATAATTAAAGTAGACTTCTTTACTTCTCTCAACTGAAAAAAACTTGCTACTTTTCAGAACACTGAAAGTTTAAGGTCAGCATAGCGGACTTTTAATATAATTGGCTGAATTGGTTTAAACAGTTAAACATTAGGGAAAGAGGAAACTGGAAAACTACAATGCTTTTGTGATTTCTAAGTCACAGATTCATACAAGTGGTGATTGCTGTATGATGTTGATGTTATTGTATGATGTTGATGTTGTATGATGTTGACAGATTTCCCTGTTTTTGAATTCAAATCCACAGTAAAGAAGACTGAAACAAGGGGTTTCCCCAATTGGAACAGTAGTAGCAAAAACATCAGTTACTGTAGGTTAATAAAAGGAAGCGTAATACTTCATATTTCCCTAACACAGTCCTGGTTCTCATTACAACAAAGTGAGTCATTTATTATCTTTCACAACAACCATTATACTGTAGCTCCTAACATAATTTCATACCTTGGCATCATATACCACAACCTAGTAGGTGGTACTGCTACTAAAACAAAATATTAAACAATTCAAATTACTTGATCCTCCTGTCCATACCGAAAAATATTTTTACTGCACCAACCCCCTCCCCTCTCCCCCCTCCCCCCTCAGTCTTGGTCAAGACATTTGTACTGTTCTGTGCGATCGTCCCTATATGTATACTGTATAGAGGGCGCACTTTCATTTGAATATACACTTGTGGTGTTTTATAGGATGTGGGGCACACTCAAGAACAAAGAACAGTAGCGAATGCCTCGTTAACCTAATTATGCAGCTTTGTTGTTCTATTACTAGGGTCTTGAACAGGACTATCCCCCCTCCCCCACCCCAAAGAAAACCAGCCCCATAGCTCCTCTACAATATAAAGCAGGTGGATTATTTTCGTATTCATTTGTTCATTATGTCTGCCCTTATAACATACAGTTCTTGTCCCAGACACCAATCTACTTATATGTCAAGATTTTGACACTTTTTCAGATATTGAGCCTGCTGCCCTCAGATGACCTTTAACCTCTTATCAACAATGCTAAAATCTTGGTGATCCTTTAGACTTTGATTTACAAAAAAAATCACTTCGCTACTATACTCACGTTGATGTCTTCATGATCAATTCTTATAGCATAGTTTTTGCTGCTGGGGTCATTCATGGGCTCAACGATGGATCCACCAAGAGGTACAACACCCTAAAACAAAGGAAACAAGTTAAGAAAATCAAAGCCAAAGACTACAGCAGTACAAACAACAAACAAAAATTGGATTTATACGTTGAAAAGAAATCCCCACTTTGGCCATTCTCTGGTGACAAAAGAAAACACAAATGATTCTAAATGCAGTTCACAATATGAGAGTGGCATTCCTGTATGTGACAATAAAAGCAGTTCACCCAACGAAACTGTACTTACTACATCCTGTTAACAAGAAAAGAAAAAGGAACAAACCTATAAAGTTGTTATCAAATTAAACGAGATTGGAAAGCGTTCTTGAACTTCTTGTATAGATCTAGAATATCGTTCTATATTTCTATAAAAAACCAACAATTGCATCCGTATGGAGAAAGCCTATATACATTTATTGTTGTTTACCACAATACAGTAACGCTTAAATTACTTTTTCAAACAATGACTAACATTGACCTTGAAGAACAAAAAACATCCTTGTAGGAACTGCAAGTAACGTAAGTACCTAACTTTAGTCTTTTAAAAAAGTAAAATAAACTTGTTTCACAATCAGTATGCTGAGCTAGGAAACACTATACTAGATGCTAGCTGTTTCGCTGGTTTACTCCCCTGACTGTATCAAACCTGTATGTGGTGAAGATATGATTCTCTTTTTTGTGGAGAGGAAGGGTGCTGGCAGGGAGGAAGGGGGGAAGGGGGGGAGGGGAGATACTACATGGTTACTAGGACTGATGTTCTGTCACTCACCATATAATAAAAGTAGCATAATAATTCTCTTCCTTACATTTCTACAAGCACCTGGAACCTCAGTGTTTAGAATGACGTACTCAGTCTTATCAAAGAACCGTTTAATATTTTTAATCATAAAGTGTTTGATGATGTAGCATTACAGTACAAAACTTTCGAAAAGCTGTCAAAATCTACTGTAACTGTTGGAACTTCTCATCTAACATCGGTTAATAGTGTATGTAATGTAAAACACTCCTTATACCTTATAGCTACAGTAGTTACATACAGCATTTAATATCACATGATGTACAGTGCCGGCTTCAAAACAATTCGTAAAGTTTGCTTACTCTCAAAACATCAGCTCATATATCCTAGTGCCCTGATTTTCATTTCAGAAATATATACCTCCTGCAGGGGTATACTGTAAGCTGGTTCTAGAGCTTACTTTACGTACTACAGTATATTGTCCTCTGATAAAATATTGTCCGAGCAAGTACGAAGCAATACTGTAAACTGTACAAACAAATTGTAAAGACTGAGGAAAGAATTCAGCAAACTGACAGAATGAATTCAATCATTTTAAAATCATTTTTGGCAAAAACTAAAATATGTAAATAGAGTAGAACTACACAGAACAATAGGTGAAGGGGAAGAAGAGGAGTCAAGTAAATCCACGCAGAACAATATGCAATGAGAGGACGGGAAGAAGGAGAGGAAATGTCTAGATCTAACATGTTTTCATTGCTTTGTTTTAACCTGTCCCTGGAGAATACAGTATATATATGCTGCTAGAGTAGGATCCACACATCACACTGTCTTATTGTAAAACTGAATTCAGTAATCACTATATATATCATCAATCACCTATCACTGAATTAACAGATCTCAGTACACTTTGAATTTTTATAGGAATGAAGATCACATGACAAGTCACATAAAACACAAATCAAAGAGTGTAGTGTAGCCTATATTAGGCCATTCCCACGAACGCGGCATGATCGGAAAACCTTGGGAAACGTGCAAACCAGGTTCGGGGGAAATATTTCACTATTTTGTACTAAACATATTCTCAGTATCACTTTATAGACACTGTTCTTCTGTTCATAATAACGGCATAGTTTTAAGGGCGTACATTCAATGTGATCAGCATAGCATCAGATTTCTGTACATGACTAATTAAAACTTAACTGTCGGAAAAAAAAACTTAGTTGAAATACCAGTTTAATGATTGTAAGTGTGGGCAAAGGATTAGGCACTGCCATTTACTGTATTTGTATGACCCAAGTTCGGCGAAAATATTCAACATGTTTCATAGTACAGACCCTGATAAAGCTAAAACATTGCGGAAAATCCACGATCTTGCAGAGAATATAGTTACACAATTGTCATAGATCATTCAATCAGAGAATACGAGCAGCAATCGACAGCTGGGAGTGAGTCTTTTTGGCACGTGCATACATCATCCAAGTAGCGCACACGTATTATTTTCTACCAGGACTTTCCCGGTACAGCATACGTTTACCAGCTTTGAGAAAGTCAAAGCACTGAGCAGGGAAATCATTGTTCATCTATGAAACGCAATATTTTGGCTGGTACAACTTGTCGCGGGGGTTACGTAAACAAATCCTTTAAGTACAAAAAATCGTTCAAAGTTTCCAAACTGAAAGCAAATAAAATGGAAAACATAAAAATAATAGTATTTTTCTAGCAGATATATGCCCACTTTGTGTTCGTAAAATTGTTCCAACAACTCTGGAAAAAAAATGTTTGCACACTTTACCCAAAAGAAATATTTAACCCCTAACACAAAATGGTTGGGTTGGGCTCGAGACATGCTGCAAATGGTTTTGTTGCAACTCGATGTCCACACCTGTTTTATACTGTACCGTTTTACTTGACATTGATGTAAAAACTTTTCTTGGCAAGCATCGGTCCTTTGTACACACAACCAGTTTTAGAAGATACAACACAGTGTATGTCCATACAGAAATAAGCAAGGGACAGAAACCACAACTGATAAAAATCCACCGTAACTTTATTACACCCCAAGGCAATTATTTATTTACATTTGTCAACGTTTACCCGGGCAAGGGCTGTCCTGACCCCCACCTCTCATGAGGGGCTTGATCAAGCTCGGGCTAGCACCGTTCCCACGCAGAAAAAGAGTGGAGCAGTTTGCCCTCCCCTCGATAGGCGATCAACGGTGAAGCAAGCCAGCATTCGTGGGAACAGCCTATATGTCAACAACTCACTGTAGGCTTTACACTTAATTAACCAGGAAGTTGAATTGAGGATTAGCTTATTACCACACTGCTGGAATGTAACACACTGTGAGTCTTACATGATACAAGCTCATTCATTTGACCAATTATATCAACAATTCTATTATCACCAAGGCTGTTCCTTTCTGTCCTATTCATGTCCCAATCTTTAGGAAACTGTTTCCCTCTGGAACTTCCTTATATATAACCGTGGGTTGATACTAAAATATGGCCTCATTGTAGATTCAAGAAAGTACAGGTTCACTACCT